>OZ035823.1:21495811-21728545 GCA_964034765.1 Knipowitschia caucasica
TTCAACAGGATTTTTATCGCAGTATTCACATTTTATTTCCTTCATGCAAGTCTTTGGCATTTTACTCTAAGTATCACATTTATGCCAATTCAAGCAGGCAGCAGAGAGGCCACCTAATTTAGTGGCTTTAGTCAGACACTTTCTACTGCCAATAGCAATTTGGAACCAATGAGTAGATAGTGTGATTGTTTTCTAAAATATACTGGAGACGGAAGTTAATCCAGAGGGAAATTCAGTTTAATCAGAAATACGTTTTAAAATCGTTGAAGCCCAAAGAAATAAAACATGCAGATTAGTTTAAAGCAGTACTTCCTCCCCAGTTATAATGCCCCACCATACATGAAGGCATTCGAGTCTAATCGCTGTGTGTGTCTAACCCGGTGGAGCAGGTGAGTGAGAGGAGCTCTCTGAAGCTCTTTGCCTCATCAGCAGCTCCTGCAGAGGGAGGCTGCTTTGCTCCATGATGGGGAGAAGTGCAAGCTCTCAAGGAGCACTGTGCAAGCAATTATATTGAAATGGAAGGAGTTTCAGACCACTGCAAATCTACCAAGACCCGGCCGTCCCTCCAAACTTTCATCTCAAACAAGGAGAAGACTGATCAGAGATGCAGTCTAGAGGCCCATGATCAGATGTTTAAACCTTGGGAAATCTTTTTGTATCCAAATCCGGCTTTAAACTTCTCCACAACAGTATCTCGGACCTGCCTGGTGTGTTCCTTTGTCTTCATGGTTCTCTCTGCGCTTTAAACAGAACCCTGAGACTATCAAAGAGCAGGTGCATTTATACGGAGACTTGATTACACACAGGTGCATTCTATTTATCATCATCAGTCATTTAGGACAACATTGGATCATTCAAAGATCCTCACTGAACTTCTGGAGTGAGTTTGCTGCACTGAAAGTAAAGGGGCCGAATAATATTGCACGCTCCACTTTTCAGTTTTTTATTTGTTAAAAACGTTTAAATTATCCAATAAATTTCGTTCCACTTCACGATTGTGTCCCACTTATTGTTGATTCATGACAAAAAATTTAAATTTTATATCTTTATGTTTGAAGACTGAAATGTGGCGAAAGGTTGAAAGGTTCAAGGGGGCCGAATACTTTCGCAAGGCACTGTATATAGCCCTAGTTTCACTTGCATTTAGGTGCATCCATTTTATTCTCGTCACATGCCTTTTGCACCTTTTTATCTCTTCTCTGCACACCTGAAAGAGCAGGGATTGAATATAATTTTAGTTTAAATATTGCAGTCTTACATGTACATCCCTATACCACAAATCCCATTGATTTAACGTTTATTAAGGCTGTCATTGGTGTTTTTTTTAAATGCCTCGCTTAGTGTTTTAGTCAGTCAACCCTTTTTGTATTTACACCACTTCCAGAATCCATTGATTTTCCCATCGTCTCTTCACAGCTCTTAAGATGTATCAAAGTCGCTTATTGCCATCATTCCTCAGGAAACGCTCCAGAGCACCTCGGTCCTCTGTAAGCTGAGCCAGCAGTGGTGTCACTGTTGTTCAATCACCGCAGTAGTGTAACAGTTAATGCAAGGCAATCAATCAGACACTTAGTCAGACACCGAGACTTCATAAATCAATCTTCTGGAAAAAAGAAACCGTTGTGGCTTTGTACAAAATAGAGAAAAGTCTTGTCTTTATAGTTTTTTCGATTGTAATAATTATCATAGCATAGCATTCTAGGTACCTCCTGTACCTAGAATCCCTTTCCCCATAAGTGGTGGTGGAAATTGAAATAATCTAACCTGCTGGAAGTTGAAATAAGAATGTATGTATGTGTACATGTACTGTTTGTGTGTAAACGTGTGTGTAATGATTATTACAATTATTATCCTGTAATCCCCACCCCCCCTCACCCCCGTTGTTCTCCTCCTCTGTATGTCTGTGTGAATGTGTACATCATACTGTATGTTTGTGTATGTGTATATTTTCCTTATTTCTTTATAATTCAAAGAATAGCTTTTTTATAAAACAAAAAAAACCTGCTCCTTAAGAACTTTTCCACTCGAGGGAATAATGCTACAAGCTACTCAGCGTGGGCTATTTTTAATCAATGAAAAGATAAACCCAGTGAACTGAGAAGAGGAGAAAATGTGGGTGGCTGACTTGAATACAAATTAGGTACATGTGTTCTGTTTTATATGTAGTACAGTTAAGATTTTACCCTGTACCTTATCAACATTTGTCAATATTATAGCCGACAAAAAATATTTGAAGTGAGAATTTACAGTATATGCCAAAAACTCAAAAAATATTTTGCTCACCAGAAACAGAGTTCTGATTGTACATATAATTCAAGACTGTGAGAATGTCTTTGTACAGCATGACATTGTTACTGTGTTGTGTTGGTGGGACACACCCAGATACTTCCTGGAGTAAACTCGTATGACACAGCCACAAGACCAGAGTTAGGATTGCATGTCTAGACTTTTCTTGCAACTAGAGATAAATCTTGTAGTTGTAAATTTTGGATTTATAGTTTTAATTGACCTTTGCATGTGCATTTTATAATCTGGATTGATTGAATTAGCTAAGGTACTATGAAACAATTGTACTCCAAAGAAACTGATATTAATAGATGATCAGTAATTGCATTTGTGCAGCTATAAGGAGTACTATGCATATTTGAGTTAATTTAGTCATTTTTAATAGCATTTATTTCTGAAAAACATATGAATGCAGCTAAAAATATGTATTCACTGGTTTAATCAATTATTACTGTATTGCTAATCAGTGAGAATCACAACTCACCTGGTATTCACCCAAACCACAATACTGCTCTGTGATTGGCTCTAGAAAGATTTAGCTCATCTGTCAAGGTCAGTTAAAGAGTCCCTATACCCCAAAACCGCATTTTATTCGATAAACGGAATAAGTCGAAAATAGAAGATTGCAAATGTAAATATTCCTAGTGTAGAAAATATAGTTCATCAAACACAAACAAAAAAGGCATAAATTATGTTCATTGTATAATTAAGTACCTGTTATTTACCATATGTTGTTATCCTGTAAACCAAAACATTGCTAGTTTTTTCCTGATTAGAAATTCAAGAGGAACCCAAAATCTCTCCCCTCTAATGCCTCTTTTTGGTTCACTAATAGAATTCCCTTGATTTTTACCTCCCCCACCAATGAGAGAGAATTGAAAAGAGCCTACCCTGTGCTGTACTTTGAGGATTGTGTGAATAGTGTGCCCCTCAGCCTGGCTCTGCTGCCTGACTGCCCCACATACGGACGCTGCATACAAAGAAGGCCCTCAGTAAGAACAATCACGACGGGAGACTACTCGATCTGCATCAATGAAGACATCAGTCCGACGCTCACAAAAACATAGCCACTCTCTTCACCTACAGTCCGTTTGTGCATATACACTCCAGAGCCGCTCTATCCCTGCCAGATAATTCATTCTTTTCATCCCTTTGTGACAGTGACGGGTTATGAGATGATGGTTTGGTGCTGATTTGAATATTTAAATTATGTATTAGTACAAAAGCATCTGGGAGTGGGATATCACATGTTTGTGTTGGTTCTATGTAGGGAACTCTGTATGGAAATACTATTTATGTTGTTGTTTTAATATTGGTAATCTAAGTAATATTTATTGTTTTATGCTATCATATGTCAATAGTACGTATCCAAACATGTGTCTCAAATGAAATAACGTTAGATTAGATTTTTATTAAGAATTGACTTGGCAGGAAACAATACTTGCCAATCCTGACGTCCTTTGTCAATCTTACATTGAGCATATTCTTCACATTATTCAACAATGGTTTGTGTAATGTAAAGTATATTCTCTCATTTCTGTGTTCTCTCATGGAACATGGAGAGTAATGAAAAAAGTTGTAAACTGACATCATGCACTGAGTATTTGACCAGTGGCTCCTCTGAGGCTCTGTATTATTTTGGGCTATTTTGCATGAGAAAGTCACACTTTCCGGGACTGAGCCACAACAATCCTGGGAACTTTATGAATTGTATTACTCACACAATTGTGAAGAAAATTTTAGAAGGCATTATGAAGAGAAATTAAGTTGAAGTTGCTCCACCGTTCCAATTAAGAGCCAGAAAAAACTATTACCTAATAGCGTTCTGTTTCCCGAAGGCTTTTCCCTCTGTATTCATTTTGTGGCAAGATTCATTAATTACTTTTGAATAACTCACAACTTTTAAGGTTACAATGGCCTAGCAGTTAGCACTTGTGCTTCACAGCAAAACCCAGCCCTGGGTTCAATCCCAGAGTATAATGCATGGAGGAAAATGCATGTATTTTTTGGCATTTCTTGGACTCAAGACCAGCTTTTTCAAACATGTTTATTACCACCTTACCTCAATTGCTCTTACTTTGGTGAAAACCTTCTAGGTCAGTAGTACCCTTCTGCCCTTTATCTTTTTTACAGAACTTACAATCTGCAGACAAAGGAAGTCCTTGGCTGGCCCCCTGACGCTGGCCGCTTCCCTGGAGAAATACTTTTTATGCTAATCAGGCCTTCAAACAAAATGACCAGGATTCACATCCTGAGTATATGTTTTCCAACTATAGGTCAGCGTGTGGCTGTTATCTGTGAAAGGGATCAAAACTCTATCTTTTCAAACAGTCAACAAAAGTTCAACTCTGTACACTACTCACATTGTATCAAGTAAGTGTGACCTTCAAAGAACCTGCAGTTCCCATACTTCCACTGAAGGCACAATAGATGAAAGATTGTTGACTTGTGTATCTGTCCAATCTGGGGAGTTTGGACTAATATGGTCTAATATGTATGACTCCTGCTGCAAGGAAATCCATAAACAATAGTATACTGTAATCATAATAGCTGCAATATTGAATCATATCACTCACATTTTTAAATTGTAAAGTTTAGAGTTACTCTTTAGAGTTGTGTCATCCCCCTCATAACGGACTCATTTATCCCCATCTTTTTAATGCACTACACAGAATAGCTCAGCTCAATAGCCAACATTTGTTCAGTTGTTAGGACAGCTGGGTGAGAGTTTATTGGAGGGGAGCAACCAGCCTCACCAATGGACCAACTTCACACCCTGGCTTTTTTAATGCACCTCACTATGTAGGGGAAACACCATACATCATCAATAATATCAATAATAACATCAAACAATAGCCAATTTTAAAATATAATATGTTTCGTGTGCCTCCATTAAGTTCCAACATTATATGATGTTGGAACTTGTAATAATCTGGAAAAAATCGATTGTAATATGTTTGTATAATATGTGTGTGGGTGTATATGCATGACTGTGCGGGTATCAATCAATCAATCAATCAAATTTTATTTATAAAGCGCTTTTCATACAAAAAGTGTAACACAAAGTGCTTTACAGTTTAGTTAAAAACAATCCAACATGCCCAGCCCTAAACCCTCCTCCCCACAGACCCCCCAAAATCACATTTATAATTATATATACAAATACACACACCCACCACACACACACACACACACACACACACACACACACACACACACACACACACACACACACACACACACACACACACACACATACACAAGTATAAAGTCATATCAGGTAAAATAGGTAAAACAATAAAAAGAAATGGGGCTGGGAGCAGATGTAACCGGCTGAAGAAGCGTCATCCAAGGAGCCATCTGCACCAGGAGCAGAGAGCCGGCTGCAGCCACAGGCAACGACACAGGACCCAGAGGAGAGAGGGGCCCCAGACCCCACCAGGCCCAGGACTCAGACCCCATAGGACCCAGAGGAGAGAGGAGGCCCCAGACCCCCACCGGATCCAAGAGCCAGTCCCCCGAAGCCACAGCAGACCCCAGCTCTCAGTGCAGAGGGCTCCTCCAGAGGAAACACTGGGGACACTAAAACAATACAATAATACAATAGAAAGTAGAACAATAGAATGTGAAAATAAAAAGAAAAATGGCAGCTGCCTAATATAATAACAATAGTAAATGGGTAGATACAATAAATAATTAAAAATAGTAAATAATAAAAATAAATAAAAATATAATCCGTCTAAAAACATAAATAGATGTACTAAAAAGCAATAATAGATAATAAATACTAATCAAAAGCTGCTCTAAAAAGGTGCGTCTTGAGCCTACTCTTAAAAATATGAACGTTCTCTGCGGCCCTGAGCTACCCTGCTGCCCTGAGTATGTACAGTATGTGGGTGTACATGTGTATGTGTATATATATATATTTGTATATATATGTGTATGCATGTGTATGCATGTGTATATATATATATATTGTATATATATATGTGTGTGTGTGTGTATGTGTATGTATGTGTGTATGTATGTGTATATATGTCTATATAGATGTGTATATATGTGTGTATGTGTATGTATGTATATGTATGTATGTATGGGTGGGTATACATGTATATATCTATTTTATAAATAGGTTGACAGTTATCTATTATTATTAATAATAATTATGTGTGTATATGTATGCATCTTAATTCTCTAAGAGGCTAATGATTTGATATAGTTGAATCTCCTTTCTGTTGTTATTGTTACTGTTGTCCTGCTGTTATTGTGACTCGTTAATTGATTAGTTTATTGATGTACTTATATCATTATTTTATCTTTATTATTATTACCATTATTATTATTATTATTATTACTGTTGTTGGTGTTATTATTATTATTATTATTTATTTTTTATTATTTATTTATTCTGTAGTCCGTTGGTAAATGGTCTTACTGTATACCGTCTATCACTGTATTACATCTTATATATCTGTCACTCTTACCCCCCATTTAGGTTAATAACCCCGCCGCGCGCGCACACACCCACACCCACACCCACACACACACAGCCACACCCACACACCCACACACACACCCACACACACACAGGTATAGTTATATATTTCTTTAAGTCCTCTCTATAACTAATATTAACATTCTTTGTATTGCTTGCTTATTGACTGTCCCTATGTATATGTTCACCTGGTGTGTAAATAAATAATAATAAAAAAAAAACAAAAAAAAAATAGAGTTGTGTCATCCATCACGGTGTTCCCTGTGGTGAGCCTCATTAGTTATGCTTCTGTTGTGGCTTATGTGATAATTAGGGGATCCCTGCAGCCTCAGTGTGATGCACCTGGACATGTAAGTTTGGACTTTTTGTGCCCCGAACAGAGAACGGCCAGAGCTACAAAAACATCTACTTGTCTTTGTCTAATAATGAATTAAGATTGCAGGTGGCTGAATCTTATTGTAGCTTCAATCAGCACAATATTGATTACAATGTACTCATATGTTCTTAAATGTGTGATTAGACCTGATTTCAACAGATTTTTGTACTGCACAAAATCACAGCATAAGTTGTCTTGGAGGACATCACACAAATTTTCCATTGACCAACAACAGATCGTCCATACCACATTAACGGGCGGCACGGTGGCTGAGTGGATAGCACTCTCGCCTCTCAGCAAGAAGGTCCTGGGTTCGAATCCCGGTCGGACCAGGGCCTTTCTGAGTGGAGTTTGCATGTTCTCCCTGTGTCTGTGTAGGTTTCCTCCGGGTACTCCGGTTTCCCCGACCACTAAAAATATGTCTAATAGGTCTGGCATGCGCCTCCTGTACTGGCGACCCCGCTCCCATCTCTGTGTGGAGTGAGAGGACAATTGCCCAAAATTAACAATTGTAAACCGCTTTGAGACTCAGATCTGCAGTGAAAAGGCGGTATATAAATAAAGATTACTTACTACTACTACTTAACCAATGTCCATAATTATCCCGGATCATCAATTTAATTTATGTTTTGTATTGCCTTAAATCACCACAGCAGTTGTCTCTGAGTCTGAGGACTTTACAAAGTCAATTCACCAACATCAGATCAGAGAATCAAACAGTGTTTGTTACACAAAGGAGGGAGCCGATGAACAATGTGCATAAATGTTCTTAAATGTTCCGGATCATCAACTGTCCATGGACAGACTGCATTTCTTCACTGTCAAAAACGATACAGTAGCTCCTTGTATTAGATTTGTACTGAAACAAAAAATAACATTCATAAATTTGCTTAACTGGGAGTCATAATACTTGAATTTTTTTACTTAATACTTGCAATAACATTTTAATCCAATCTGTCATCTATGATGGGGCTGCGGCCATGGCTTTGTATTTAAATTGAGTGTTAACTTTTTCTACAAAACATCCTTGAATGCAAAAAAAAAACTAGTTTCTGTAGGAAAGAACATTATAATATTGATTGCAACATGAATGAGTCTCCTCCACTGCAATGCAAGGCTACAGTCTCATAAAGTCACCATAAAAGAATCAACGAACAATCAAGGAAATGAACACATAATTTAGGCTTTTTATAATAAAATAACTGTTGTCAAAGTGATAGCTAACAGTTATAGTACCTTTAAATTGGTACCACAAGGTTATTTTGATACTAGTTTTAGTAAAACATTTCCGATTTTCAATATTTTGTATTATACTTTGTTTCTTTATTAAGCTGAGGATACATCTTTTATTGTATTTCAAGTTGTGCTATACTTACAATTAACTTGTTTGTGTGCTCCTCATTCCGATTGCTCTGTAACTTGTGATGCAACACTGAAATTTCCCCACTGTGGGACAAATAAAGGGTCTCTCAATCTTAATCTTTTGGCAATCCTAATAATGTGATTAACAATTTTTTTTTTTTTAATGCTTGCAATTAAAGTTTCACTGCATCCTTTTTTGGGTTTTTTTCAGTCGCGCCATCAAGACCAACCAAGACCTCCTTCCGGAAACTCCCTGGACCAACATACTTTACAATGACTTCTGGGGCACCCTGCTCACCCACAGTGGCAGTCACAAGTCCTTCCGGCCACTGTGCACCCTGTCGTTCCGGTTCAACTACTCCCTTCACGGCCTGCGTCCCTGGGGATACCACCTGCTGAACGTCTTGCTGCACGCCCTGGTCACTGGCCTCTTCACCGTCATCAGCCGCACCCTTCTCGGTTCCTGGTGTCTTTTGGCCGGGCTCCTGTTCGCCTCTCACCCCATCCACACCGAGGCTGTCGCAGGTGTGGTGGGGCGGGCTGACGTCGGGGCTGCCTTGTTTTTCCTGATGTCGCTCCTCTGCTACATGAAGCACTGCAGGCTGAGGGGCGGACCACGCACGGGCCATGGCAGGAGTTCGGTGACCCGCTGCTGGGCATGGTTCCTGGGGAGCCTCTGGTGCGCGCTGGGAAGTATGCTGTGGAAGGAGCAGGGCGTCACGGTGCTGGCTGTGTCCGCTGTCTACGACCTGTTTGTGTTTCAACAGCTGCGCTTTCGACAAGTGCTGCAATACTTGCTGGGAAAGGTAAAACATGATTAAATGATAGTTAAAGCTATACACCTCTATGGATGTGTTTGTTCTGCTGTTGGTTCACTTGGGGCAAATAGAATTTGTTTGTAGATGTAGAACCCCCAACAAGTGGCCACTAGTCGGTCACTTAAGTCAGTTTACATCTGTTTAAACAGATCTGTGAAGCATATTTCCCCCATGTGAACTGCCTTATTTCTCTATGGTTCTAATTGCCTCTATACTAACACCAATTTCAAACTAATTTCTCAAACTTCCTCTAACTGTATTTATTTGACTATAATCCTAATCTTCAACCTAAAGTAACAACATAATCAAATTGAACCGTGGCTTGAGGTTTTAGGTTTAGGACCTTGAAGTGCTTAGTAACGCCTTTGGTTTTCATATGAGGGACGGAATTCCTCTTCCTTCCCTCAGAGGTAGAAACAAACGTTTCATGCTGTTAAATGTTACCCAGTGGTAGTATCTGTGATGAAAAGGCACATGCAACACATTGTTTGCTCTTTTTTGCAAATATAATTTGCAATTCTGCATCAAGACAAGCATAAACTCCCCAAACCATGACTGGTCCAATTTTTTCTGAAAACAGGGAAGGAAGTTTTCCTTTAGCTCACTGAAGCACCATCATGATCTCCTGTTTGCCATAGTAAGGATGTTACTCTGTCAAGAAAGCCTGGGTCATACCCCACTGTATCCCAGTGTCGGGGCCCCTTGCGTTAAAGCTTGTAGCTGACGGAGAGCCTCTCCCCCCTCTCGGGGTGCACATGTTTTTTAAAAGACCGACTTGGTCAACAGACTTGAAGGATGATGCTCGGGGGCAACAAGGGCTGTGATTACTTTAGGAAGGAGCAGTGGGTCGGGGGAGGGGAGACAGGGAGGCATTGGGGGACCTTGAGGAACATCTTCCAAAAAGTGTTTTTGTCATCTCCCCTTTCGTCACACCTCCCTACAACCGTATTACCACCATTGTGTATGAAGTGTCTTTAGGTGTCATGAAAAGCACTTTTGTCCCTCAAGCACACCAGTGTTCGAAGGACAAATGATCTCTTGGAAGCATAACTGGCAAATGAGGTACTTGGTGTTATGATAATATAAGATAAACTTTATTGATCTCACAATGGAGACATTTACATGTCACATTTGTCATGAACTGTATCACTCAGGACGGCCAGTCTTGGGAGCCCTCCTGGTCAGGTGGATATATTGTAATTGTGTCGCTGAGACCACCAATGGCCTGAACTCATGAGTTACTCTGTGGTCCCACTTCTGCAGGACCAGTGCTGAGGCTCGAGAGCGGGACCTGCGCGAGCAGAGTTTGTTCCACTTAAGTGTGGATTTATTCAACACAAATGGATAAACTTTTTTAACAAAACTGAATATTTGTGTTGCTCCATTATTCTCCACTTCTCAACAGTGCAGAGATTTAAGGAAAACTCATTTTGAGAAAATGCAGTCTGACTGCAGACTCCTTCACTGATTAGGAATTATTATGAGCATGTGTTACATGTTTTGTATGAAAACAGCTTTATTAATGAGGCCTTATTCAAATATAACACAATATGACAAAATATGAGAAATACTCTATTGGTTTTCTATATTGTCATTTATATTTCAGGCTTTATAATAAAACAATATCTCTCTAAACTACTACTACTACTACTCATCCCTAGTGAATGAAATACATGCAGTCATAGTCATGCACCCATTCCTGTCATTAAATACATTACAGCACATGCAAATTTTTCCTGATCGTTGGTATTTAGTGCCAAAGTAATAGCACTTGTTAAATGCATGATGAGGATAATAAAAAGTCCCCTTGGGTTTATGTGCAAGGACAGTTGGCTCTGAACACAAGGAGCCGTTTATAGCGCTGCTGTCATGGAGCCGCCTGTAAACATCTGTCCCTGCTATTACCGTCTTACAGATGAATGCTTTTGTCATCACTAAAGGGCATCTTCCTTTGTGGTCATCTCCGACAAAACAACAACCCACAACTCTTGATACAAGCTCTTAGGTATGGATTTATTTAAATGCAATTAATCAGTGTAATTAAACAAATAAATGTAATAAAATACAATTTTAAGTAAAGTTTTCATTTCAGCAAGAGATGACGGATCAGACTGCTAAAATCAATACCAATTCATTTCTGATATGATGTTCAGAGATCCTTTATTTTTTGTAGATAAGCAGATTTCCATGTTTTCTTTCTGAAACAAAATCAAAAGCAAAGGCTGAAGTACATGCCCTCAATCATAGAGACCGTGGTGTATTATCTGTGCCAATGTTCCAACATATTGCGTTGCTGCCTAAAAGATTTAATCACCCAGAAAACATGTCAAGAAGTGTGATGAAAAACCTCTTTCCCTGTTCATCCATCATAGAGCGATGCTACCTTCGCCCTGTGCCCAGAGCCAGACACAACAGCCTGGGAGGGAGTCTCAGCAGGTCTGGTGCCGCCCACAGCTGCTGCACATCTGGATCATTTATCACTATGGAAATGCCCTCCACTGTTGCCCTGACCACGGTTATCAGCTCATTCTGTGCCACGCTAAAGCTACAGGGTAATGGTTTCCTTGATTAGGAGCCAGACTTCTTGTGGCGTATGGGAACACAACACAAGAAAAAAAAAGCAAATGGCAAGGGAAACTATGCTCTCACTTCCTTTCCTTTATCTGCTATTTGCCTGTCCAAAGCTGTGACAAAAATCAAACAATCGAAAAATCTCAATCCAAAGTTTTGTAGATCGCAAAAGTCAGAGTCTTACCTTGTTACAGTTTGGCAAAAGAATGTTTTTATCATATTGTTATATATTGTTTCTCACTTTACATTTTCACCACAAGCATCGACATGGCTTAATATACACATTCAAAGTTAGGGCACTTTCTTATGCACTCAGCCTTCAACATCATTCCTCTCAACCCCCACCTCCTTTAGACTATGGAAATGACCCGTTGTGAGGTCCAGAGGGAGTTTGGGCCAGATCTGAATTTCTCACTAGACTCCACACTCCATTTCTCATCCTATTAACTGTGTAATCATATTCAGATGAGGTTTTAAGTGATACAAGGCAGCACCGCAGAACAGATGAAGATAAAGAAAGGGGCTATACAGCTGAGAACGCCAAAGCAAAATGACTGCGCTGTGACATCATGACGAGGACGGAATGTCTCTTTCATATTGACAGATGTAGAATGGAAAGAAGGGCTGTTCATTAAAGATGGCAACACAAAAGATCAGGGTCATATCCAATAGCATCACAGATTTAATATGTACTCTGGGTAAACAAAAATATTCAACAATGAACATAGTATGGACCATAATAATCATACAGTATTATAATTTTTAAACAATAGCTTTATGTATATTGCTTTACATAGTTTCTATGGTTGTCAAACTGATCTGTAAAAAAAAAAGTAAGCAAATATAACCAACTTGCATTGGTTTGAATGCTGTGCTTTATTCTTGTAATTGCTCAACAAAAGTGAATTCACTAGCTTTATTAATTTAACAATTAGTCAAACAAAAATTTCACAGTATTTTTTTATTTAATAGTAATTTTAAAAAGTCTAAAAAGTGCTCAACTTGATCATGGTTGTAATTGTATCTGTGACCTGCTACAGCTGACTAGAAAATACTTACACTGTTGCAAGATATCTTAGATACTAGTAAAGAATGCGGTGGAAAAGAGTCCTATAAACAATATAAAATGTTCATACCTGATCATTGTTCGTCAGGCCCTGGTTTGTGCACTACTTCTGCTCGACCACTGGGAATAGTAACTTTGGAGTCGATGAATAATTCAATATGAAGCAGAATTAATTGTGCAAAAATATACATCCAATGAATGTATTATGTTAATCCATACGTCACTTACATGGTTTTGTTTGAATTCTTGGTTGTATTGTTTAATCTTTCACTGATTTAAACTGAAAAACTTCCAATTACATATTTAAGTTAGGCTACTTTAAACAGAAAATAAATAAATGCCTTTCACTTTTACAAAATGACTTCATAGTCTTCTTCCAAAAACATAATTTCATAAAGTGGATGTTTTTGCCTCCCTAGAAGGTTACTGTGCCAGTGCTGTGCATGATTGATTGGGAAAGCAATTAGGAAACCATTTTGACATTCAGCAGAGAGACTGACATAATGACTTTCTGGAGTTAGCCAATGTTGTGGTGCTGGGCAGAATTGGATTGCCTCTCTGAAGAAATATGCATCCTTTTATACATACAACAGTTTGTTTAAAGATCATTCTTACAGCCTGTTTAATTTAAGATCCATGTTGGAATGTAAAATAAAATTAAAACAACCAGTTTGATAGCAGTCCATCTTTGAAAATATATATGTTTTGTACATAAGAATGGCAGGTAAGATTATTTTTCTTCTTTCTCCTCCTTTTCAATTTTTTGACAGGACTACAAATATTTTTACAATGTTGTGTGCAAAAAGAAAACATATAAATTAGAAAAAAATAATCACTTTTTGGCCCCATATGGACTAATTTAAATTTATTTTTCGAACTATGAAAATAAAAACCCAAATTAATTGATTTGACAAAAACAATGGGCCTCATTCACGAACGGTTCTTAGGAACAGATTTGTACGTAAATCCTACTTACGCGGTTTTTACGAAGAAAGTAGCATTCACGAATATTTCTCGTAACCAGAATTTCTCTTGGGCAAGTACAAATCCTACGAGTCCTCAGGAGCACTCGTACGCATTCAGTGCCGACATGTTCACACGCCGGGGTTGTCCTCTTTGGTGAAGTTGAATAAAAATACAACATTCCAGTGATATGTCCGTCATATCGATGTATGTATTTATTTATTTGTAGTAATCTTTATTAGTAATCTTTATTTATATACCGCCTTTTTCACTGCAGATCTGGCTTACTTTTTAATTCATTTTGAAATGAAATGTGCCAACGCTTTATCAAATACATTGGAAATCTTGCCGTGTATTAGTGACCCCTTCCTATTTATAGGGGGCATTTCTTTATCCACGGGCCACAGAACAACGGCATATATACTGCTGCTGCAGGAGGTTACTGGGTCCGCGCTGAGTCTCTGCGCTGGTCTCTCCTATGGATCTATACGGGTCTGCACTGGTCTCTCTCCATACGGGTCCGTGCTGCATGCTCCTGGATCCATACGGGTCCGCGCTGGTCTCTCAAGTCTGGTCTATGCGGTCTATCTTCGGTCCGCGCTGGTCTCTGCGCACCGGTCTCTCCAGTCAGGTCACTCCAGTCTATGCGATCTCTCCTATAGGTCCGCGCTGGTTTCTGTGTGCTGGTCACTCCAGTCTCTCCTCGGGTCTGCATTGGTCTCAGCGCTGGTCCGCGCTGGATCTCCTCCCAGGGTCCAAAATATTTTGAGATTAATCTCAAAACATTTTGAGATTCATCTTTATAATAATACATAATATATTTTTAAATTAAACTCATAACATTTTGAGATTAATCTCATCATATTCTTAGATTAATCTCATAATTTTGCTAGTTCGACTTTATTATCATAATATTTCGACTTTTAAGTCAACATTTTATAACTTTATTCTCAGTCTGGTAAAAGAAGAAAAAAAGCCTGCTTTAGGCCTGTTGCTGTTTCCTCTGCCGTCTGCACACGGCCCTGCAGTCCCTTATATGGGCATTAGTGGGCGGTTACTTATGCTAAGTACCTATGCTAATGAAGCACCTGGCACGCGCGCTGTACTTACGAGGAAATGGGATTCATCAATCTGAGAGAACAGCTGCGAACAATTCAGCGGCTTACGAGTGCGTTGATGAATCCCACGTGGGGACTTCTTAGAAATCTACTTAAGGACAACTTGAGAAGAAAGTTGAGTAGTTTCTTACGAAGTTATTCGTGAATGAGGCCCAATGTATTTATTGCCAAATGTTATTAACTGTGATGAACACAAGCAATAAGCAGAACCTCCACCAGGAAAGTTGCATCATGCACCCATAAAACTACCTCATGTACCTAATGGTCAAACATAAACACAGTTGGTTTGCATATTTAACAACTTTTTCTCAAAACCTGTCTATCACTAATGTTCCCATGCATGTATTGTCCTCTTTCGCATCTTTGGATCAGCTTTTTCAAACTGAAAAGCGAAAAAGAAAGGACCTTCAGAGTGCTAACTTTCTTCTTTCAATATTCTCACAATATTTTACTTTGACAAGACTGTTGGAACAGACTAGCTTGAAATATTTATGAGAGGAAAACAACAAAGTATCACATCTTTTAAAGTTGTGGTTGTTGGATGCAATATGTAGTTTTACTCTGGAACTTTTAAAACAGAAAATATAACAAGGATTCTTACACTTTACTTTGTTCTTATTGTTTCCCAGAAAATGAATACGGCAGAGTTTGTGAGTCTGATTGCACTGGTGCTGTGGGGGATACTGCTGCTTTCGTCGCGTCTTTACTGGATGGGAAACCAACCACCAAACTTCTCAAACTCAGATAACCCAGCAGCGGACTCAGCCCACCCCCTCACCCGGACCCTCACCTTCCTCTACCTACCTGCCGCAAACGCCTGGCTCCTGCTCTGCCCCGACAAGCTCAGTTTCGATTGGTCCATGGACGCCGTGCCTTTGGTCAAGTCCTTTGCTGATTGGAGGAACCTTCACGCTGTTGCCTTCTACAGTTTTCTCATCGCCCTTGCTTTGGCTGGACTCCGTGGCCAGAAACGCGACGCTAAAGAGAGCAATGGAAAAGCGCATGTTTCTAACGGGAAGTCAAACGGTTATCAAGCTTCTGACACAAACCATAACATCAACTCGGGAGAAGGGCCCCCAAACGGAATCGTGAATGGCTCATCCCGGCTTCCCCATTACCCGCAGAGGACTTCTCTCCCCAGCACCGAAAACGTTGTTGTGTTTTCATTAGGCATCATTTCTTTATCATTCCTGCCAGCAACCAACCTCTTTTTCTATGTGGGATTTGTCATAGCAGAGAGGGTGCTGTACATTCCCAGTATAGGGTTCTGTCTACTGGTTGCAACCGGAACAAGAAGCTTATACATCAAACTGAGGAGGACTAAAGGCAACAACAAGGTCTTGGTCTTTTGTCTGTGCTCAGTGCTTTTGCTGCTGAATGGACTAAAAACTGTGCAGAGAAACAGAGATTGGAGCAGCGAGGAGAGGCTCTACATGTCTGGGATCAGTGTTAATCCCGCAAAAGGTAGGATAGAGACAGGTCAAACTCTGAAAGTCAGAATATCGTGCAAAACAATTTACTGTGATTCATTGTACAATGTGTATACACAATATGAAATATGTATTATCAAGTTGATCATTATTCCTCACAGCTTTATAGAAATGTAAGCCATAATCATCAAGTTTAGTTTGTATGATACAAATAAATACTTATTATTATTATTTTAAATTTTTGTATGATATTAACACCTGTATACCTGATATAAAAAACATCCTCTTGGCTTTTTAGAATAGTCACTACTTCAAATAATCATTAATTGTCATTTATTGAGTCAACTAATCACTCAATAAATGACAACCTGGAACAATACATTTTGAGATCAACATTTCCATAGTCGAACATTTTATCCCATTTTTTTAACAACTCATGATGTCACTTTGCTTCTTATTTTCCTACTGATGATAATTACAATTTCAAAAGTGGTTTACTTTATTGTACATCTATATTGTATATCTGTCAATGGTATAAAGCTTATTCAATATTGTCTTTTTCGCAATATATTCCTCAAGTGATATCAGTCGATGTGTTATTATATGCAGTTGTAAATGCATATCAACTAGTATGCTTCGTATTTGTTATTGACATGTCTCTACTCTAGCCTGGGGAAACCTTGGAAATGTGCTGAAGAACCAGGGGAAGATTGTGGAGGCGGAGAGAGCGTACAGAAACGCTCTTCACTACAGAGGAAACATGGCTGACATGCTGTACAACCTGTGAGTGCTAACGACACTGCTGCTCTGCACTAACCCTTCGGCTCTTTATCATGCACTTGTTGAGTTTTGAAATATGTTGGATTTCACTGGTTTTACAAGAAACAAGCGTGAAGTATGACACTGTAAATTTGTAAGGCAATGTTTTCTTAACAAATAAAAGAAAGATAATATCAATATCATCATCTTTATTTATATAGCGCCTTTCACATACCAGAGTCACAAAGCACTTTACAATTGTCTCAGTATAGTTTGTGAACAAAATCATAGCATTTGGAAATATACATATATATTGTACTCAATACAACATACTAAAATAAATGACAGATATGTTATATAAATAAATATTTAACTGTATGTTAAATCGATAAAATACAGATATATATTTTAAATATATCTAATTAACATGGAAATGGAAGAAAATGCTTTTAATGTTGGTTTGAATCCAACATTACTCCAATGTATTTGTTTAAATGTTTATTTTTTTTACCAGGGGTTTGCTGCTGCAGGAAAGTGGTCGTTTCATTGAGGCCCTACATTACTACAAACTCTCAATTGCCAGTCGACCCACACTAGCTTGTAAGTAACACAAATATTGCTTCACATAAACATGTAATGTATAGAAACCATGACTGTCATTTATAGCTGCCTATCTGAACACGGGCATCATCCTGATGAACCAGGGGAAGCAAGAAGAAGCCAAACACACTTTTGTTACATGTGCTGGAATCCCTGATGAGAACTTAAAGGACCCTCACGCTCACAAGAGCTCTGTCACCAGCTGCCTGTACAACCTGGGCAAACTTCTGCACGAACAGGGGCTACAACAGGTCTTACAACGAATATTATTTAAAACATGAAGATTGACTGTGATTTTTATTATTTTTCACACTATTTTCAGGAGGCTCTCTCTGTTTACAAAGAGGCTGTGCAAAAAATGCCCAAACAGTTTGCCCCACACAGCCTTTATAACATGATGGGTAAGTGAACATCTGAAACCACATGTTTTTGTGCGGTATATTACTTTGTCAGATAAAGAAATGTTAAACCATTGTACAATTTAAATCACTCACTCACATTATTTTATCCTTGTGGAAAATGTATAATTTGTGGTTTGTATCTTCTTGCAGGGGAAGCATACATGAGGCTGAACAGACTGGAGGAAGCAGGTCATTGGTACAAAGAGTCGCTTCGAGCCAAACCAGACCATATCCCAGCCCACCTCACTTATGGAAAACTTCTTTCTATCACTGTAAGTGCTCCAAGGCAAATCCAGATGAATATGAAATCTGTATTTATGAATAGGGTTTGACCTGGATACTAATTGAATAAGAGACCTGTAGAGACTTCCACCAAGTATCCTGGATCACCTCCAACATCTAATCATTTATACCTTATCCCATCTGTGTTTTACCAACTGTTACTATGTTTTATTCTTGATTTTAAGGAAGTTCACTGACATTGACATTATTTGTAGTTTGTCACTGAAATAGTGACTTTAGTACTGACTCCATGTGTGTTTGTCTACTTTATTGTGTAAAGTAATCTTGGACTGTGCAAACTGAAAAGGATTCAAATTAGACAAGCAAATCAGGTATATTTGTAATTCTTTTTTTATTTTTTTTTTAATCTCAAATCAAACTACGATATGAACACTATTTGTGTTACGAAAAGTCGATGTGAGTTAGCTTGATATCAGAATTACATTGATTTTTCCATGTGCCTAAAGTACTTTTGCAGTGAATGTAATGGAGTCTGACTTTTGGATTTGAGTTACGTACGTGTTGGGGATGGACATCTGCTGCTCTGCCTCAGGCCCTGCACTGCACTTCATGCACTTGTGAGCCTCTTTGCTCCGAGGGCTTAAGGGACAGGAGATTGGATAGGCCATGGACAATGGGCCTGTGGACAAGCTTATAATGAAATTACATTGCTTCCTTATTGAATCACCCAATCTGCTATATTTCGACCATGCAAATGGACTTAGAGTAACTGATAATACGGACAGGGTCAAGCGAATGTCTTGCCCCCCTGTTGACCTAAACAAAAGTACAGCAGTCAGGCAAGCATCATGCGCCTTCATGATAGAATATGTGTCAAATTAAACTTAATCAAATACATATTTGTGATAAAGTAAAATGCCTTTAGTCTATAGTACATTAGATTTCATAACATTCAGTAACTTTGTCTTTCAGGGACAGAAGGCAGAAGCAGAGAAGTATTACCTGAGAGCTATTCAACTCGATTCAACTAGAGGAAACTGCTACATGCACTATGGTAAGACCCGATCAGATCATTGGATATACAATGTTTGAACATTAGATTAGGTTCTCTTAATAAATAAATACTTTCAAAATAATGTACTTTTTCTACAGAAATTCCTAAAGATTAGAAACTGACATGCAGTACTTCAAATCATAGTCTGGAGTTTGTAGAGAGGTAAATGATTTGAAAAAAACCGACTCAAGCTCCCTCGCCATTTCTTTCTGATTGGTCTTGAAGCAGCGCCTACTTTTCCGTGCACGAGCCAGGTTAATTGTCCAAGATGTAAATTTGTAATCATATTTTTAATTTCAAAACGTTCAACCAATCATTATTTCTTGATAACGGACCTCTCAAACCAAAATGACCCATGCCCTTTGGCAACGCACTCTATGCTTGCACTTCAGGTGTGTAAAATACTAAGATTACTCTGGATAGTACTTTGTACACTTATTACTTCTGTCTGTGTGAGAGAAGCTATCGAAGCTAGCCACGCTCAATAACACAAATATCAATCAATCAACACATTTAAATGTTAATCGGAGAATACATTACACACATACATTCTTAACACACGTGCACAGAGGTTTTAAGAATTATTTGTTTACGTTTTGATGACAAAAATACTGTTTTAATGCGTCAAAAGCGCGGTAAACCCCGGGGGTAACTATTAACATTAGTAGAACATTTTAGGACACATTTGCAGAGGATCTGATTATGGCTTCTAGTTAGTTAGCTAGCCTAGCTGTTACCTGTCTAGTCACGTCACGACAAAACCTTTTGGAACTAACCATTTTATATTTATCATTTTAAAAAGATAGTGCCCATTACAGCTTTGAATATTAAGGGCAGTTTAATAATCGTTCGAATATATGTATATATATTTAATATTCAAATTATATACGAGCACGAGGATTGACAGCCCTTGGCATCAATTGATTGGTTTAAGTGGACAGCATCGTGGATTTCTAGCTATAGCTAAGATTAGGGAAGGCGGGACTTACGTACTTAGGTAATATTATAATTCATAAACTGACTTTTATATCAACATTTAAGTTCAGGAGGTCAATTTCATATTCTTAAAATTTGTAATTCATTTAGAGTTCCAGACTATCACTTTAAGACAATAATGATGTTACTCTTGATTCAAAAGTCAGTCTGAGGCCTGGAGTTATTAGTAATGTTAGCATAATGGTTTCCACACATCCCAGTAGCCTGAACTAGCGTGCTAGATTACAAAAAAGTGCACAATATGTAAAATAAAGAAACTGCACAGTTATGTAGCTCCCAAGTGTAAATAAAAGACACTTGGGAGCTACATAGCTGTAATGTTTTCATAATTCCATTGTCCTGATGTGACTGCTAACAACGCATTTGTATCAGTCTGTACTCTGACCTCATGCTACTATCAGCAGGATATTTCAAGTACATGATATCTATCCACTCCTGCTTAAAAGCAGGATTTTGAACCCACTCCACGTACACGCTCCACTTTACATGCTCCTCTTGGTATCATTGAAATGCTGTCTTTGGATGTGGCTCCTTCCCTCTCTATGTCTGCGTCCTGTCTGTGAAGTACGACTGTGTTATCTCCATGGCTTTGGGGCAGGTGGTGTTTATATAATCTTCTTGAGGACTTTATCATGTGCGTTCTGGATATACAGCCAGTGAAACAGTGAACATTGTTAATCTACAGTCAGTTCCATAAATATTGTGACTTCCACATAATTATCAGATGTTTTTTGACCTTTTAGAATAATATACTGACTGTATTTTGCCATCTAGATTATTAAAGAGTCTAACTAAAAGGTCAGTGGCGATGATCCAGGACACTCAACTCAACATTCAACAACATTTATGGTCATATATCTAATAATATCTTCTCAATACACTTTTCAATGTACTTTTATTGTATGGGTGTTTGATGAGCTGTGAAACCAGAGTATGCACTTATAATATTTCTTCTCAGGTCAGTTCTTGTTGGAGCAGTCCCGTCTTGCTGAAGCAGCAGAGATGGCAGAGAGAGCTGCACAACTCGACAACTCCGAGTTTGATGTGGTTTTCAGCGCAGCCCACATGCTCAGGTCTCGATTACACTCCACATCTCCAAAATGAACAGACTTTCCACATAATTTTAAAAGCACTGCTGTGAGTTTGCATGTGGACACTTGGAGACGGTCCTTCATACGCTTTCCAAGTCATGCGTCATAGAAACGTGTCCCACAGGATAGCATTTACCCTCTAATCCCAGCAAACCAAGGCACCAAGAAAAGTGCTTTGAGCTTTGTATCTGTAAAGGTTATTGGTTTGCTGCTGTTTAGTGTGTATCAGTAGAAGTTCATTGTGTTTTGTGTTTGGCAATCAGTGTACCTGAGAATAAGAATTTATCCTAAAAATTAATCACAGAGATGTCTAAACAAATGGATAAACTGAACTCTTTAGATTCTTTCAGTTTTTGAGGGAATTTGATGAGAAACAGACAAAAAGTGGATCCCTGAAACTGTATAAGAGAACATAAAAATATAAAAAATATGGAAGAAAAAAATAAAAAGATTGCTATGAGTAAGAAGAAGCTCATATCAATCTTTGGCCCAATTCTTTTGTGAGATTAGACAGGGTTGTTAGTTGTCAACTATGAACCTACACAAAAGTTACGGCTCTAAATGTGAAAATATCTTGACTACATTCACTTGTCTGAGAATATCTCATGGACAACACAAAAACTCAGGTTTTGGCAAAAGGTTTGGGAAAAGATTCCTTAAAAGGTTCCTACTGTGCTTTTGTAGCCATTGCACTTTACTTAACTAATCCAAACAAGACAACGGGAGGAGACTTCAATGACTCAAATGTTACACAGTACAGCATGTTTACAGTCTATGCTGCTTCATTATTTAACATTGATTATTGGGAAGAAAGTGAACAGACCACTTAACGGTAATTGATTGGGTAATAGCCTTTGTTGTTTTTACTCATAGTCTGTAGTAGTGGACTTACCAAGTGCTGACCTTGCCCATAGTGTTTGCCTTATCGCGAAATAAGACGCTTAGAGCTAAAATCAAACAGGCTGTATTATCGCTAATGTGGACCCAATTTCGGAGGTAGCAACAACCTAGCAACCAAAGAGCCAACCAAAGGAGCGGAGCTGATCTGTTTGCATTCATGCTACTCACTAGCCAAAGCTGAATTCGGGTACAGAAGACACCAGATGTGCGTGTTAATTAAACCCTAGGAGCGCAATTAGAGGTTAAAAGATCCTTTATTTGTCCCAAACTGGAGCTATTTCACTGTTACATCACATGTTTCGGAACAGTATAGAAATTAGGAGAAGAAAAACACAAAAAAGATAGTATTAAGTATAGAACCACTGATTGTTAAGCCTAAAGTGGTGAGTGTGACACAAATAGTTGAAGAGGTAGAAGTTTACTTTTAATTGTAAGTGATGAAAGGGAGCCAAATAACTTGAATAAATCAGAACGGGATAGATTAATATACGTTTTTTATTGAGCCATTTACCAAGGTGTCATTGCATCAATCCCAATTTTCCCCCATTCTCCCTGTTAACTTTATTTCTTCTTCGATTTAACTGTATATTCTTTCTTTTTCCTGCCACTTTGGAAATCTAATTGGTTTGTAAAAAAAATTACAACAACAAAAAACTTCTTTTAAGATGTGTGGCTTTATTTTGAGAATGTATTTCAACACGAGAAACTGGGAATTCAGCTGTCTAGCTGTTTTAAAAGAATAGTAAATAAAAACATATGTATAAAACCGTGATCATGGGGTGTCATCAAAAGCGGACAAAAGCATAATGCCATGTTTTGTGTGTACTTTTCAGACAGGCCAATCTGAATGAAGCTGCAGAACAGCAGTATGAGCACGCAGCCTGCCTCAGACCAGATGTAAGTAACGAGACATGTGCTAATGCAAACACATGCAACTGCTTTGACATGTAATTCTGTTTGACATAACATTTCATTACAATGGTTAAAGAATCCGTTCACTACCTGCTGTCCAAAGCACATCCTGATACAGTTTACCTGATACAGATCCTGACACATTACAGTATAGGAGTATGGTATTGTAGATCTATATGTTTCATATTTTACTGATAAATACATATTTTTCTCCATAATAACTGGGTTAATAATCTATGTGTAGTAAGAGTGGAACCAAGTCTTTGTGGCATTGGATGCCAATAATGTCCAGAACAGATTTATATGTTTGTATTATTTAAATGTATTCAAAGCAACTTTTATTATCTTGGGTGGAGAGTAGGATTTGTTAAACAAATAAAGCAGATGGGGGTGCCATTGTGCTGCAATTCATTAAAAGAAGAGTTGCATTAAAGCTGTGATACCAAACTTCTATCTACAAAAAAATGAAATATTTTTTTGTTTTTTTTGTTTGTTGATAAATTATGTTTATTCTTTCAGGACATGTCATTTTATAGGACACTCTTTGATGCAAAAATTGAAATATATATATATTTTTAGAATGACAAACGTTTAGGGGAACAGCTTTTCAATAAGAAGTAGTAATTATATGAAATAACTGTATTTTGTAACATTTGAATGTCTTTTCTCAGTATCCAGCTGCTCTTATGAACCTTGGTGCCATGCTTCACCTAAACGGAAAGCTTGCTGAGGCTGAGGCTAATTATTTGCGTGCCCTCCAACTCAAACCAGACGATGCAATCACTCAATCCAACCTCCGCAAACTGTGGAACGTGATGGACAAACAGGGACTGAGGACCATGCAGAATAACGCCATACTCAAGAGTTGACCCCGAGAGGACGCCTCTGTTGTCTGATTACTTGATAATATTGTCATTATTATTTCTATTTTTTTGCCACGTGCTGTTGTAAAGAACTAAATTATTTGAGTGAGTCTAAATAAGAAAAGTCTCATTCTGAAGTGAAAAGCAGATGTCAAAGCAAAGTCAAAGACGCCTCATTATCCCTTGTATATCCGAGGCCTTCTCCGCTGTGCCAAAACTAGTGTTGAGTCGACATGCCTCTGATTCACACAAGAACTATCCTCCATTCTTTTGTCACTCTTTATTTTATACATAATTTATTTGCTTTTCTAATGAATTATGCGATGTACCAACACTGTGCATTTTGTCTTTTGAAACCCTTAATTGTTTTGAGAGCATTATTCCTTTCCACATTGTTGCATATTTTTTGTACATTTTGGGCAAATGGGTTTATAATTATTGCTGGAACATTGGTTGTTATTTGTAGATGAAACTTGACTCTTTTAATAATAAAAATATATAAATGTTACAAATCAAATGTGTTTAACTTACTTTACAGTTTGCAATCAAAATTAGGTCACGGAATCTTCTCAAATAAAAATCTGAGATAGACACAAATGTCAAAAACAGTGCTCTCATTAATAGAACTGTGGTAATAGACCCAGATACAGTCATAGTCGCTCTACTTAATGTGCAAACGGTGACCTCTAGTGACAATTGCAGGCATGTACAGTTTCAGACGTATACTGTCAAAAAAAGATTTGAAGTGATCTGCACATGTATGGTTTTTTGTGTCATCAATACCGAATCGAATACTCAAAAATTACATATTTTGGGAACTATTATCTCATCCATACAGCGGTCGTGGGAGTGTTTCTGAACCACTTCATCAGGTTTGGTCCAATCAGAGTAGCACTCGTGTCAAAATCCTGACTTTGGATTTTAATATATACAGTCTATGCTTTGGATGGCCAAGTCTCCATGCATCTTCCGTACACGGACAGCGCATAAAGTATGTTCCTGGAATCTGTGAATTATTATTTGCAATTTATATTTCATTACAAGTGACCAAGTGTCCGCCAGGCTTGAAAAGGAATCGTGTCAATTAATGTCACAAAAAAATGTCGTGTATAGATGAGGTTTGTGGGTAGGAGGCCCCATTAAAGATGGTCGGTTATTGGCAGGGTGTTAATATTGCGTATAGGCTGTTTCCAATATAGATCTGTTCTTTCAGGTATCTATCAAAAAACCTAAAGTATGTACAATACTAGGGTATTCTTAATACAGTCAGAGCTGCACCCAGGTGGTGAGTCCACAGGAGCCTTGATCTTTCTGCGGGGGCTTCATGCAAAGTGGGGTGAAGTGTCTTGCCCAAGGACACAATGACAGCAGACTTCAGTGGGAGTCGTGAAGTAAGTCTTGAAGTGGGCTCGGACCCACAACCTTCAGCCTCAGAGGCCAATGCTCTACCAACTAAGCCACTGTCGCCCCATCATACAGTCAAGGTTGCCCACTATAAATGAGTCTACACAAGTGATAATCATATATTTATACATTGTATACACTACAAATCCTTTCACAGAAAGGGTTTAAAGTTATTTGAAGTAATTACAATCAACTCATTAATAAATACCGGATAGAAACAAGTCACAATTCAAGCACTAAGTGAAAAGCAGACACATGTTGCACAGATAGTTTGGAATGGCTGAAAGCCTATAGTGCTAGTGTTTTTAGATAGTTCTGTCTTAAGCCTGTGAGAGCTCGAGATTTTTGCAAAAATAAAATGAATCCATTGACAATGCTGACATTAATTAAAATTGTTACTGGAACAAAGCACTACATTGAGAATTGCGGGAGCACAAAGACTGCTTTTAGAATATAATCATCTTCTGGTCATGGGTTTCATATTCCTGTGATATGCAACATTATTAATGTTACATTAAAGAGGAGGATCATTTGTATTGTATTTGCATCCTTTGGTCAGCGTGTATTCACATACCTACACAAATGAGCAGAAGCTTTCAGGAGTTAGTAGAATTCAATGATATACTCTGGGTATATTTGATTACTGTCAAATATGACAAATATCTTTGGATTGGCCAGGTCATCCACACAGCTGTCATAGAAGTTGATGAAGCTTGCATCCTTAGAAGGGGGTCTGCAGTACATAGGACGTCCAATGGTAAATTCCCCGACGAGTACCCTTGCCAGAAACATAGTCTTGTAAGGAGGCTCGCTGGCAAATATTGGTGGAGTGAGTCCATGTCTCTGTAAGGTGGTATTGTGTTTGTTTGTGGTGTGGCAAAATTTGCTGGAGTATTTGGCATCTCTGGCAAAGTAACTTCCTATGAAGACAAACATGTGGGAAAGTTCAGGATAGACTTTTAGACATAGATATCATGCATTGGCAAAAAGGAAACCTACCTTTACCATAAACATCTCCATGACTTCCTGTTAGTCGCCAGTCAAAATTAAACGTGCATATTGCTTGTACATTACTGTGTCCTGTACCATGAAACAGCATTCGCTCCTCTATATCCAGAGTCCGTTTTATTTTACGCAACTGTGTCTTTTTTCTAGGAATGAAATGTATCACATAATAGTTATAGAGTAGTTCAAACCTGCCTGAATGTATGAAATTTACCTGCAGAAAAATTCCCATAAGTCAAGGTTTTGTATTCTTTGTACAGATTTGATAGGATGGTCCATGGTTCGGTCATAAAGGCGAGCTACTTCTTTAAATTCATATGTGTCTCGCCCGAGTTGAATGAGCTTATTAGAAATGACAAGATTCGATGAAAGGAAAAAGGTGCACATGTATGTTTGTATTATGTAAATACTACAAATTACAACAATTGATTCCAGCTCAAAAAAATAAAATAAAACTGTTTTAAAAATCTATATTGATAAATGTAGCTTTTAAACTATGGGGCTGTAGTGATTCTACTTTTTGCAAAATATTTGCTCTGATAAAAGATGTCGAATGCAAATAAAAGGACAAAGCTGTGTGAATTTTCTAAACCCGTGTTAAGAATCTTGTTCAACACTTAAAGTTCACAAATACAGTAGTGTTATAGAAGTGGTAGTTACAATGTAAAAGACTGAGTTAAGCCACCAACTTGCTCTTACACAATCACGATTTTTGCATGGACTCAGACGTCCATGGTTTATGTCAACACCAAAGTAAAGTTGTACGTATAATAAAATGCATAACTAATATCTCTACCTTACTTTACACAGAAATGCATGTGAAAGTTACCTGAAATGGCTCATCAGTGTTAATCCGTTCCCAGTGACAGGGAACAGGCAGCGCAAGATTGTCACAGATGAACCTGAAAGCAGAATGTTATTATTGTCAAACAAAAGCAGGATTTTCGAAAACATGATTGAACATGTACCTAAATCCAGTTGCAGACTGAAGGGAACGCTTGATAGGTCTTTGCTTCCCAGTGGTGACATTTATTTGTCTCATAACTAAAAATTATGTCAAGTTTTAATGTTTACTTGAAGAGAACAGAAAACTTAACTACTCACCTGAAAAATCCAGTCTGTAGGTATACTTGGCGGTGTAAAACTCCATCACTCCACGCTGGTTTCTGTTGTAACACTGCTCAATTTGAGCACTTGTCACAGAACATGCAGCACTGGGATCAATCTGCAAATAGCGAGACATTTATAAACCATCTAATTCAAAGAAAAATCACTCGACACTTATTACAAGTTAGGCTCTCCATCACCTGTTCTTAGACTTATCCATCTCCTATGGTCTGGAAATATCACAACCACCGTCCTTAGAATAAAATCCTGGTTCGCCTACTGATTAACGTACTAGAACTCCCAGAGCAGTCATTTTGACGGCTTCTATTCTACCCAATAACTTTCAGAAAACATCTCAGAAAAATGAGCTAGTTTTCCATCAGTTTTCTTAAAAGTAAGAAATATTTTTTTCTCTTTTTTTCACATGCTATAACTGGTGAATATAACTTGAATAACAGCTAAAACAGTTTGTTGAAAAGCTAAATGCTATGTATACATAAAACAAGTAAATACTGTGTTGCCATTAACACTAGAATTTGCTCTGCTCTGGTGGAAAACAAAGCTAGACCAAAACCAGGACTAGTCCAGGACCAGGGACAGAACCAGAACCAGTTCAGAACCAGCACATTGGAGAGAAGGGGCTGCCATAAAATGTTTATTTCAAAAAATAAAGATAAATCAACAGATAGATACAGAAACAGTAACAAAGTTAGGAAAACCACAAAGCCAAAGGAAAACTTCCAAAACTAAAAGCCATCAATTTGACTGCTCTGGAAGGTCAAGTGTTCAAGGGCTTGTTCACACTAAAGGGCACAAAAGTGTGACAAAAGGCCAAAAATTAGATTTTAATAATCAGAAGATATTTTATGTTTTTCATGTTTTCAAGCACCTCCTCTGTCCATTAGAAGTTGCTAGAACATAACTGTTTTATACATTAGACAAGTTTCCTATAGCGGCCCTGTTTATTTTATGTAACGGACGTGATGATTTGACGGAATGAGCTTTGTGGAAGTTTGATAGGTATTTTCAAATGTCCACATTTGATTCAGAGATTCTATTTTTTTTTCACAAAGTAGATGCAAAGTGATACTTTCATATTGTCAAGCAATTAAATGTGAAAACAGACCAGATTTTTGTTTTCCTCAAGTTTAATTTTTAGAGAAAAGAGGACCGTCCTCATCACGTCCGTTATACATTTTTCAGGGGTCATTTAATTAATTAATTATATCAAGTGATTTCCTTCTGTTGTGTTAACCATGTAAATCTTGTGGGATTTTATCTTCTGCTTTTTCAGACTGAGGACATTTTATTTTCTATGTAACTGGCGTCACAGTAGAATGATCCAATCAGAGGCTCATTTGGTCGTTTAAAATGTTGCTAAACATTTTTATGCCAATCTTTCCTTTTGATTTTTTCCACACTATCTCTTCAATCTGTCTGTGTTTGAAATCTTTTTTCCAATCTATGAAAGTAATTTTAGTTTTTAAGTTATAACCTTTTAAAGTCCAGATACTTCAATTGTCACTTTACTGTGAACACACGATTGAGGAAAAAAAAAAGACCTTGCGGAAACTCACAACTCAATTTGTTATTTCTTTATTTCTTTAAAAAAAAAAATCACTGATAATTATGAGATAATTATCCAGCTTGAGGAAATATATTCACTGTTCCTTGTTTGTTACCTCAAACATATGCCACACTCCACATTCAGCCAGGTAGAACCAGCACCAGTTTGTCTCGGAGATGTCCATGTCCTCCATCTCTGAGGAGTCCTCCTCAGATTTGATAGAACACATTTCTTTAAAAGATAAGGGAATGGTTTTAGAATAACGATACAAATAATTGTGTCATAATTAGACGTTCAAATGTAGTTAAAAACAAGCACTCCACATGCTCGCATCTACACTAGCGTCAGAATGATCGGGGAACTACATTTCTGGAAGCCTGCCTAGAAGACGTTAGAATTCACATTATGCTACATTTGCGTTCATTTTTAGGGTAACTCATTGGGACGAGAAGCATTCTTATGTACAAATATAAATCATACCAGAGATATCGCTCTCTCCTTATTCCCTTAACAAAAGATGCCCGCTCCAGCTAATAACCAGCAACACCATTTGTAAATGCCATTTTGCATCACCGATTACCAAACAACCAGTTAGCAACATGGATCTGGTTAGCAACAAAAACAACCGTCTACTTGTGTTTACATTTATTTCCTGGTTCGAGGCAGATGACGTGACTTCTCTGGATGCAGTTTAAACCCTAAGCTTTGTCTCTCAGGAAGAGAAAAAGCGTAGATTTAACACGTGTCCATGAACCTAATCAAACTAGACATTTTTAATAAACATTACGAGATTCAGAAAGAAAAGAAAACATATTTAAACCATTGTAATGCGATCATATTTAATTTTTAGACCTTTTGCAATTTTGCGGTCGAATAAATTCTGACATGCAAAGTTTAATAGTAAAAAACGCAAATTTGGGGCGCGCGGGGTGTATCAATCCCAGACCACACCCCTGCACAGCGAGAAAAAAAAAAACATCCGAAGTGGCTGCAGAGAATGAAATAATTTATTCTCTCAAACGGACACGACTAAAGCTTTGCCGTGCAGTCTGTGGTAAAGTGCATTTGATTTGGATTTCCCATGCTTTTCTTTTCTTGTTCGTGAGTAATGTAGTGCATGTCACAAAAAGACACTTGTAGTATTTCTTTTATCACTTTTGACACTCTCTTTTGTTGTCGCAAGATTTCATAACTATGGGCACGGAGACAGTCGACGGGGTCCCCTCAAGTGACCCTGAGGAAAATCAGGCAAACGAGAGAGAGGCAAGGGGAAAATGGGCCAACAACACGGAGTTCATTCTTGCCATGGCTGGAGAAATCATCGGCTTGGGGAATGTTTGGCGCTTTCCTTATCTCTGCTATAGAAATGGAGGTGGTAAGCAGACACACTGACAGGCTTATTACACATTATTTTAAATTAAATATTAACATTACAATTCGAGAACGATAAAATTCTGTCTTCTTTTTTAATATAATTTAAATCTTTATTGACTCGTTCAGCAGTTCTTACATTAACAATGTACACAATGTTATATACATGGTACCTTATAATTTGTACATTTGTTAACACCTTTTTTTTTTTTTTTTTTTTACATAATAGGACAAAAACAACAGAACAATTGAGTAGCAAATAAAGGTATATCACACGTGACCTTGAGTGCTGGTATAACGTGTCCAACATTTCCAATAGTCATGATCTTCATCTTTTGAGAAAATGTGCTATCTTTTACATATCGAGATCTTATTTGCTAAGCCAGAGGTGGCACTTTATGTTTCACTGGGAAAAAAAACGGAGAAAAACATTCATATGATAAGTAATGATAGAACCAAACAGTATTGAGAGCTAGTTTACACGGATTTTACGGTTCTGATGGTTTCTGAAAGTTTGATACACTTTAAATGTACTATAACAACAACAAGAACACCAAGCCTACCATGATGATTCATTGCCGTCTGATGTCTGTGTTATCCAGGAGTGTTCTTCATCCCATATTTTGTGTTCCTGGTTTTTTGTGGCATCCCTGTTTTCTTTCTGGAAACAGCCTTGGGACAGTACACAAGCGAAGGAGGGGTGACAGCCTGGAGGAAGATTTGTCCCATGGCTGAAGGTAAGCATGAAATACGATATAAATTATAATGACTAATCTGCAGTTTTGAGATTACCCCTGTAATACAGTATCTCTTTATCGCACAGGGATTGGCTTTGCCTCTCAAGTAATTGTGACCTACCTGAACATCTATTACATCGTTATTTTGGCCTGGGGCATTTTTTACCTGTTCCACTGCTTTCAAAGTCCTCTGCCGTGGTCTACATGTGATAACTGGTGGAACTCTAGTAAGGCCACTCAGTTTAACAATCAACACAGACACTCCTTTATTAATGAGCACTGACTTGTATTCTTGTGCATTTTCTCCAGAGGACTGCCAGAATAAAGAAATCCTCTTGTCCAACCCAAATATGTTTAATTTTACTGACAACTGGTCCTTCCTCCACAATACTTCTTCAGAAGATTATTATGACGAGATGAATTACACGTTAGTATGATTTAATATTCTCTTTTTTTGTAGCTAGTCAAATGTGATGACTTTTGGCAAGAAAATGCAGTCGATGAAAGCTGTAAGAGGTTAAAAGTACATCATAAATCTCAGTATGGTTGCATTCTGTGGAGAGGATATCTTTGCAGAAATCTGTTGTTAAAAGGATATAACTTAGCAATGACTGATTCAAATGTTCATATCCTTTTTGTTCTTATTTTCAGAATCATCGAGCAATATTCTCACACACCAGAAGGGGAATTCTTTAAGTAATAATCACACACATTTTGCGGTTGCTTTTTTTACATAATAAATTGCGGGAACAGGGACAAGTCATAGTGCTTGTGTCTTTATGTTCAAATGCAAACTCAGTCTTAACATGTTACAATTGGGATTGACCGTTTTCTATAAAAGAGTCATAGCAAAAATAACAAAAATGGTAAACATTTTCTTGAGAAGATAAGATAAGATTGATCTCTTTATTGATCTCTCAATGGAGAAATGTATACATCGCATTTGGCATAAATTGATGCAATAAACCTTGTGTGAACAGAGAATGTGCAAACTTGTTAAAAAGAGGAAGTATGTATAATTAAATCAAATATTAATATTATTGATTATAGCAGTTTACAATCCTAGTGCAGCTCATTAAGTGATCTATTGTACAATGGAGAAAGGGTGTTGTATGTCTTTTTAGCAACACATGTTCCAGATGGTTAACTTGCATAAACTTATTTTCTTCCTCTAGCAACCGTCTTTTGAGAATGAATGACCCTAGCAGTGATGGAAAGATACTCTGGGATATTGCTTTATGTCTTCTTGCTGCGTGGGTCATCGTTTACCTCTGTATTTTTAAGGGAGTGAAATCCACAGGCAAGGCAAGTATTTTCATGATAAGCCCCCGAATCTGGTATTTTCATGCAACAACACAAACAAAAACTTCATAAAAAACGTAATCATTTAGTTAGATCCTGTATTGTGCCCTTTGTTGTGTGACCCATAATAATCCTTACAATGGGTTTATAGGTTGTATATTTTACCGCTACATTTCCATATGTGATGTTGTTCATCCTCTTCATCCGTGGAGTGACACTTCCTGGAGCTGGACAGGGAATCAAATATTATCTCTATCCAGACTTTACAAGACTCGCTGATCCATCCGTAAGTACTTGTGTATACTGTATTTTTACTTCATTAACAAAGTCATAGTTTCATTCAAAGAGTAACGTGACACAAAAGACACAATATTTTCATTCAAGTTTGCGGAGGTGAATTATAGATAAAATGTGGACCACACTTTTCCAAATGGTATGATTAATATTATTATCAATTTGCAATGGTCGCACAATATGGGTTATGTTTTTGTGACGCCACGACACTCCAAGAGTCTATATTAAACAATGTATATGAAATTGAGGGGGATGGCAGCTAAAATGGCATGGTAACTATGGTAACTAAAGTCAGATTTCTCTCAGTTTATAGCTAATTTCTCTGTAGTTCCTGGGTCAATTCACATGAAACAAAAAAACAAATTCTGCATCTTCTATATCAGTATATATATGGTCTCAAAGTGGTGTTATATTCAAACAACATATGTAAGATGTTGGCTACACATAAAATATGGCAGGTTTGGGAATCTTATCACCAACTAACATACAGTAGATGACATTTTCTTTTTCGTAAATTTCTGTTAAAAAGTTGTGATCTCCAACTGAATCAGAATTCTACAACACACAAACACAACCTATTGGTATGTTTCGCCTAGTTGTGTAATGATCATTGGCCAAAAGGAGGAAAATAAACAGTGACGGGGAAGTTAGGTAACTCCAGATGCCTCTCAAACCAGATGTATTTGCAAAAGGCATACACAAGATGCTCCACTCAAAATCTGAGACATCTGGGATTCCATGTTCTGTTGTAACTCAAACTCCTGCTTTGAAGATGACTATGTGCGTGCCTACATTCAGTAGAACATTTGAACTCTAACCCAGTTGATGTCATTTGTAGAAAACGTTGAATGCAACAAGTTTCTCTTTGTCGGATGTCATATGTGAGGCCTTTTTTTTTCACCAGACACAGCTCTCTTGTATCTCCTTCTGAGAGAGAGAAGTCAGCCCTATCACAGGACTGGGGCCTACAACGAACTCCTGCCACCCCTTTGTGAGAAGCATTCAGCGGTGCCTCTAATGTTATCCAGATGCTTCCCAGACCGTTACTGACAAAGCTTCATATAAACAAATCCTCTAGCCGCCGCAATCATTCCTTTATAGTGAGCCTAACAGAGCACATGTGAGACACGCTGATTTAATATGTTGTGTGTCACATGGGTTGTCGAATAGAGGCATTTGTGTTTTTCCTGCTTGCATTCCAGCTCATAAAACAGCCCTTACTAATACTGTGTAATCGTTTAATGGTCCCTGAAGGTTTGGAGTGATGCAGGCACACAAGTTTTCTTCTCCTACGCTGTGTGCCAGGGGGTTCTGACTGCTCTTGGAAGTTACAACAATTATAACAACAACTGCTACAGGTTACACACATGCATTCTTTCATGATTGAAATTACAAACCTCTTACTTGCTTCCTTTATTTTGGCAGAGACTGTTTGGCCCTGTGCTGTCTAAATAGCGCCACTAGCATCTTTGCTGGTTTTGTTGTTTTCTCTGTGTTGGGATTTATGGCCCTTGAGCTTGGCGTGCCCATGGAAGAGGTCACTGCGAGCGGTGAGTGCACTAGTTTTGAATGGTTGTTAATCACATTGTCCACTAGATGGCACTTCGGTTGTTAAAAATTACAATGTCAAGCTTCTCCACACTCATTTAGATTGTACATTACATTGTTTTTTTTGTTTTATTTTAAATCATGCCTTGGATTCTAAGTCCTGGATTCACATTTGTTTCAGGTCCTGGTCTGGCTTTCATTGCATATCCAAAGGCTCTCTCAATGCTTCCTGTCTCTTCCTTTTGGGCTGTGTTATTCTTCTTAATGATCATTTTCCTGGGCTTGGACAGTCAGGTTATTCATTCATTGCGGATTAATTGACATCTTATTATTGCTTTCAGAAATGTAATTAAATTTAAAATGTTGTTTTTAGTTTGTTTGTGTTGAGAGCTTAGCTACCGCCATCACAGATATGTTCCCACGTTACCTCCGAAGAAGGGGAGCCCGAGAGATCCTTGTGCTGGTTATTGCTGTGGTTTGCTTTTTGCTTGCTCTGCCTCTAGTCTGTGGGGTGAGTATAAATAGATACATTACGCATTAATATTAATCAATTTATAATTTTTCTCTTTTTCAAATGTTTCCAAACATGCATAAAAAAACACATACAAACACACAAGACACACACAGGTCCAGGGCAGAAACCAAACTAAAATATGAAAGCACAATATTCTCAGGGTCCATAAACAATGCTTAGCTTATATATAGAATGTATGCTAACAATTACATGAGCAAACAAACCAAGACATAATTAAAGCTGGTTTACTTAACTTTTAAAACAACAAAAAACGGCATAATAAAATTCATTCATTGGTCTCACCTCAAAGAGTCAAAAAGTGACTCACATGGTTTTTTTACAAGTTTGCAAAGGTTAATTGTTTTTGCTTAAGATGAATACAACATTATGGGCTCTGAAAAAATAGGTCCTCAAGCCTTAAATAAAGCCATAGAATAAAAACAAATACATTAAGAAGTTCAATTTTTGCTTCTATTTGACACAAACCATCTCTTATTGCATTGATAATCTGTCTTTAGTGTTTTGTTGTCTATTTCGCACACTGGGTATTTGCATGAATATTCTGTGTGTGTTATTTTTACCGCAAATGAACTGATTCTGAAGAATATAGAGATTATTTGCAATGATATTGAGATGTTGATATGTTCTGTGTTCTGTGTGTCAGAGAGGGATTTTCCTGTTTAATCTCATTGACACATTTGGAGCCAGTGGGATCACACTCCTGTTCATAGCCATGTTCGAGTGCATCGTGATCGGCTGGGTTTATGGTATGTTGAGCTGGGGTATCTTGGGGTCCCTTTTCTGGCCGTTCAATCATGAGTAATAATGGCGCCTCTTCTACAGGGGCGGACCGCTTCTTCCACAACATTGAGGACATGGTTGGATATCCACCTATCCCGGTGTTTAAATACTGCTGGATGTTCATTACACCATTAATCTGTGGGGTAACCTGTTCACACGTCTTCTTTCCCTGTTTGTGTAATTTCACTGTTTAACTAGGGATGGAAATGTACAGTTCTAAAGATTTCCCTAGTCTAGTTTACAGATTTCCCTAACCTAACTTTGTTCTGTCCCTCAGATAACATTGCTTTACAACCTAGAACCTGAAAGTGTTCATATATATGGCGAAGTGTTGTCCCCTGCCTATAGAAGGGTAGGTGCTCTCCTCATCCTCACACCAATGATATGCATCCCACTCTTCGTTTTACGCTCTCTGTATTATGTAAGTATTTTCATAATAATCTATAAAAAATAAACTAGATAAATAGGTACGCTCATTTATATGTATTTGCTTTTTTCTTTCTTTAGTATCCCGATAACATGACCACACCCTCCAGTGACCTACGCCAGGCTCTACCACACAAGCCTATATTGACCCTATGTAAACGTGTGATCTTTCCTGCACAAGGGAAAGCAAAGCTAAATGTGCCGTTGGAAATGAATGAGAAGTCACTGCATGAACCTGATGTTTAACAATATGCATTTCAGGGATCTCCCTGAAGTAGCAAGTTAATCTACGCCCGCTTAACTTCTAACTGGGTAATATATGCAACTGGACCAGTCAAATGTATTTCACAAATGTTAGATTTAGAATTTATTAAGATGTCATCGGTGGTCCTTCATGATTATCCAAAGATATTTATGAAGTGAAACAAAAGTATTAAGTGTAACAAAGTAAAATAAGAGGTGCTCTAACTGCATTTGTGTAAATGTTGTATTTAGGAGACATATTACTATTATATACATACAATACAATACAATACAATTTATTCTTGTATAGCCCTAGGTCACAACAGAAGTCATCTCAGAGGACTTAACAAAACCATTGAAATCACCAACACAGGTCAGAGAATCAACAGTTAAAACACATGAAGAATATAAAGCACACACAGAAGAAAATGTCCATACATGTTGTAGAATGCTAAAGTGTCCTGATCATCACCAATCCTTTCTGTTGGACACTAACTGTCCAACAAGACCCTCCTGCATCGACAAGGAAAAACTCTTAAAAAACCCAGTGGGAAAAAGTGAGAAACCTTGGAGGAGAACTAGGGAAACCCACAGGGAGGGAGACCCATATGAGAAAGGGATCCGCTCCTCCGGACGGACAGGCTAATGATCTAAGACCTAAGCTAGCTACAGAACGTGGACCAGTGGCTGCTGAACGTGGACAGGTCCGGTGCAGGACTGAAGCACTCCCAGGCGGGTCGGGCGGGGCAGTCCGCAGGTGTAGATGGAAGAGGCCAGGCTCAGAGATCCCGTCATCGTACCATGAAACAGACAATGGGACAACGGGTGAATAGCAATGAACAAACTACAGTCAGAATCCTAAAAATGCTAAACAGATAAAGTAGGAAGGAGGAGAGGATAGTGCTCAAGTTACCATACTTCTCCCAGCAAACTGACTCCCTATGCAGCTTGACTAACACTCCTACATAATATTCATCAGACTTTTAAAACAAAAGTACTGCCCCATTCCTTTTTTTTTGACAATTTCTCAGGTAATATGACAATCATATGGCTGTATTTGCAGCTGGTAATTCTTAAATTGGAAAAATAAAAACAATCTCAATGTGTTGCTACCAGAGGAATCTGGTGGTAGCATATAGAATTTTTACCTTTATTATCATTTTTAATGGCCAAATATGATGCATAATGCTTCTTTAAATATATTACACTGTATCTACTGAGATGAAATAACTATTGATTTTATGGTTAAATGTTATCTCTTTCCTTTCTGTGACTGACTCTTTTACTGGTAACAGTGTTGGTCAAAGTTATCCTGATAACCAGTAATGATTAAACACTAACCACAGTATAATGTATTCACTATCTTTATATTTGTTGCTATCATTTAAAATGTTTAATGTTTTTTATTAATCATAAAGTACTGTACTCATTTATTAAACAAAAATCAAAACTCTTAAAATGTACAACAGTAAATGTGACATTACTGAACGTTCACGCCTGCGCTTCATGGCAAACTCAGTCATGTGTGTAATCCAAAGTGGCATTCAATTAACAGTCGAATCCGCCCAGCGACTCAGATCTCAAATGTGTCTGCATGGACTTGTTCCCTTGTTTTTTACTGCATAGTTATATCTATTTTTAAATAATAAAAACAAGCATATTGAATCATTGGATTAATTTTTTTCTAGATTGTTGATTGTAAGAAGTTTCTATTGCATATTAATAGTTGTGTTGTTTTTGTTTTGGGGTTAGAGGTTTCCTAGTGAGCACTGTTAAAATTTGCACTCCGCCTCCATGAAACCTGCTACAGGCTGTAATTGCTAAAATAAGTGTTAATTGCTAAACGAATATATGTCAACAAACAGGAAATCGACAGCACAGCTGCTGGGGAACACAACTTCATCAATATTAACCCCCTCATAGATTCACTAGTTAGTATACGATCTATTTTGAAGTAGGCTAAATCTCTTGAAATCACAAATGCTGGAAACAAAAGAGGATTTTCCGTTCAAATCATGGAACATTTGATTAAAATTGGATTTGCATTTTTGTATTCAACCATTAAAGCTACTCATAGTAAGTGTGTAGTCTTAGACTCTGAGGTTGTGTTTATTTCAGTAAGATAATAAAATATGTTTTTTTTTTTACCAACAGCAGACTGATGGTGAATACTACGTCAAAGCATGAGGTTCATATATATTTTTTTTTACTCATAACGTTTCAACTTGTAAAAATATTCAAGTCATAATATATACAGGAAATAGTCAAAACAGTCTGAGATTAAAGTTGAGGTCAAAACTTTGAATTTATATTTTTATGACTTTTCTCTTGTAGTGCTGCATCATAATTCTTTTACATAAAAAAAAAAAAAAAAGATACATTGCAATCACAATTGGCGGCTGGTCAAAAGGCTTCCCCGCTTTGAATAGATGCCAATTGTTATTATAGAAATATGACCAATCAGAGCTGCTGCCCAAATCACATAGCACCAGCCTCTTGCTGATCCTCCTGCAGGTGGTTTGTGAATAACAATAGCCCTCTCCAATATTGGCTCGGGCTAAATATATATTATATATACTGTATAAATCCGTTCCTGAGGCTTAGAGGGTTCAGAACTATGCAAAACAGCAGTGAGGACAGAGCACCTCCTTTGTAGATTTGATGTTCACTTGTGCGAGTGGCTTCCACATCCCCATGAGTTAGCAGAAGTGCTGATCTCAAAAAGTCCTGCCAATGGCTGGAAAGGACTGGCCTACAGGAAAACACAGAGGCACTCATCATGGCTGCACAGGAGCAGGTCCTGAGCACCAGCGCGATAGAGGCCCAGATATACCACACCAGACAAGACCCAAGGTGTCGGTTGTGTAAAAAGGCACGGCGGCATAGGAGCACAGTGGTTAGAGCTTGTATTTCATAGCAAGAAGTTTCTGGGTCCGATTCCACCTCCAGGCCTTTCTGTGTTCTCCCTTTGTCTGCAAAGAATTCTTCCGGGTGCTCTCGTGTCCCCTACCACTAAAAACATAATGTAATGAATAAATGAGTGAGTGAGTGGATGGTGTTGGTCGGAGGTTTTAATGCGTCAGTGTGTTCGAGTGTGGTGTGAATGGAAAACTCTGAACGTTATAAAGCGCTTTGGGTGACCTTGGTCTGTATAATGCACTATACAAATAAACATTACTTACTTGCAATACAACACATAACTGTAGATGTGCAGGATGCTGGTAGTGAAAGCTCACATGGAACACCATAACCAATTAGCTGGCATAACGTATACAGGAACATCTTGCAGAGTATGGGCAAGAAACCCCAACGTCACGATGGGAAACTCCTCCAATGGTGGTGGGAAATGAGCGTGCAAAGATCCTGTGGGACTTCCAGATACAGATCGAATGAATGGGAATGGCAAAACAACCAGATATCATGGTGGTAGACAAAGGACAGAGGAATGCCGTGATGGAACACCCAGGGCTCAGAGGACCTCGAGAAGGCCTGGAAGGTAAAACTGACAGTAAAGCTGAGGAGTGGTTACAGTAGATCCCTGCAACAACCTCGGAACACTCAGCCCTGAAATATGTAGGGGCTAGGAGCAGCAAAGATACTGCGCAGAACCCTCAAGCTCCCAGGCTTCTGGTAGAGGACCCAAGCTTAGAGAGGGATAACCATTTGGAGTAGAGAGCTGAAGATGCGTCATTCATGGAGCCGTCTGCATCAAGAGCAGAGAGCCGCCTGCAGACACAGTGGACGACACAGTGGACGACACATCACCCAGAGAAGAGATTTTGAGGGTCCAAACCTCCAGCAGGTTCATGAGCCAGGACCTTCAACCCCATCCTTCACTTGAGCAATCCCTCAAGTGAAGGATTGCCCAAGTGAATGGTGCCCCATAATGGAGACACCATTATGCACTGACTGACTTTTTCTGACTTTTATCGAATAATATTTAGCTTAAACTCATATTAATTTAAGAAACATTTTGTAAAATTATGATGATACATGTTCATTAAGAGAAGAGTGTTTTGGGTAATATAGTAAAACCTTAAATATATGTGAAAAGCCTCACCTCATAGTTCCACAGCATGTAAACACCAATAGCCCTGGATTTGCAATATCTGCATTCACCCTCGTGGGCACATAAAATGCTGATCAATGACACTTTGGGCTCACTTGCACTTTGTTAATAATGCCCGATGCTGGCAAGGTTCCTGTCCTGTTCATGAAGCCTATTTCCAGGATGTTTGCCAACAGTCATTGCCTGCTGTATTTTCCAAAACTGCACGAGTCCTTTGACGAAGTAGGCTCTTCCTGTTGAGAAACACCATGGTAACGGGGCTGGCAAAAGCTGACCTCAACTATCACAGCCACACACATGCAGAAGTACCAACCACACACTCTATCAGTGCTCCACTGCAGAATCATTGATGCCCCTAGGGCCGGACCGAGCTCAACTGACCAGCAATCAAAGCAGACACAGGTCGAAATGTATTATCTACCATTCAATAGACTTGGGTCGTGTAGCTAAAGCCACTCGCAGAGCTGCAACACCAAACGCCTTCAGTGTTTGGATTAAGATCAAAAGCACACTCAACTCGGGCGCAGAGGGTCAAACAACAGCGTTTGAATTCTTATTAGAAGATCCAGTTTAATGATGTGACACTGATGAGCTGACACAGGACATCTCTGAGGTAGGACATTTATGCATGTTTGTATGTACTATTTTACATCTTTTTCTATTATAGCTTTGCCATAATAGGTTAGCCTTTAAAATCTTAAAGATCCTTTACATTGTACAATTAAATCAAATGGAAAAAAATCTACATATTAGAAACTAGAAAACAGAAAGATTGAACTATGTTAAACCTAAACCATATCTATATTATTATTGGTCAACAATTTGGTCCTTGTTTCCTTTGAAACAACTACAGTTGTGATCTTGGGTCATGCACAAAACATCCTCATTGTTTGAGGTCTAATTGCAGTGAAAACATATATTGTGTTTAGATAATTTGTTATTCATTCTGATCACATTTTCTATAAATTATTTCCAGTTTGTCTATTATTTAATTTGCATGTACAGCCAACTCTTATATAACTGAATATGTTCTAAAAACTAATACACCTATTGCTAAAGAAAGGCCATCAAGCTGAAGTAAAAAGTGTGTGTTTTAAAGCAGCTTCAAATTGCCAAACGTTTTCTAAAGGCATAAATGTTGCATGTGTGGGGGGTGTATGGATGAAACTGGTCAATTTATATTATCATTATTTATAATCATACTGGCTGTTGCTGCTCTTCATTGGCATGCGTTGCAGAGTGTGTACAGTTCATTTAATAATAACATTTACACAATATGTGTTATTGACTAATCTTCATACATGTGAAAGGGAATATGTATCCTATTCTAGTCAGTATGATTATCATATTAATTCATGTCTTAGTTTTATATAGGAAATACTAATTAAATACAATCAATGGCATTAGTTGATTTTTGTTCTCATTTCTGTGTCAATCAATACAAATTGGAACTTCCTCTGAATGCGCCCCATTTGACCTCTATGACAGAAAGCTGGTGGGTTTGTCTTCATTAAGATGCTCCAGAAAAGTGAAAGGTCTTTTTAAAACTGTTTTGTTGCTTATATGTCCACAGCTTTTCTGCACACTGCTCTAAAGCATCCATTGTGCTCAGGCTTGGGCTCAATCACTCCACTCATCATGGGGAAGACAAACCAGAGCGCAGTAGCACTAAATTCAACAAATGAGGCGAAACAGACAATTTCCTTTGAAATGGACTCGGTGCCCTCTGAAAATGCAAAGAAGAAAGAAGAGCCTCCTGACAGGGGCAGCTGGAAGGGCAAGTTTGACTTCCTATTGTCATGTGTGGGATACGCCATTGGTTTAGGGAATGTCTGGAGGTTCCCCTATCTCTGTGGAAAGAATGGTGGAGGTGAGTCTGGACCTGCAAGATGATGTCACATGTTTTCATTTAACTATGAAATATACCCAGGATGATTATTTGCGTTGTTTTATGATTTTATGATAGGGGCTTTTCTTATACCGTATTTCACAACATTGGTGTTTGCTGGAATCCCTCTGTTCTTCTTGGAGACCTCTCTGGGGCAGTTCACTTCAGTGGGAGGCCTTGGAGTTTGGAGACTAATCCCAATGATGAAAGGTCAGAAGGAAAATGCAAAGCTAACATAGCAGATTAATTCTCTAAATGTAGCCACTTTCCTGACTTTTACCTTTGAACATTATGGCACATTACAGATGGAACTCTGGGAAATAGAATACTGGTCAAAAGTTCATTTATTTAATTGTGATTCAACTTATAATGTGAAACTAATATATGCTCTGGAATCATTACGAGCAAAGTGACATCTGTCATGATGATTAGGGATTACTCCATTTTCAAAATATTCAAATATTATGAGATGTTTGGAATTTCTTGTGCCGGTCAAAGTGATTTGAGCTCACACTGCAGCATGCGTATTCCCAGGCTAACATGCGCTCTGATTAGGACACGTTTTACACAGCGACTGGTTCTCGCACAATCCCTTTCCCTTATCTTTCTTACCTTCTCTTGTCTGATTAATCAAATGTCTTAAAGAAGCTCTGTCACCAAACGGGTTAATAGCTCTTGGTGCATTTATCTTAGTGTGTACTGTACAGTGAGATTCAAATGGCAGCTTAAGAGCATTTGAAAATGTACCGATGGAAACAAAACAATACAGCTACACACATTTTTCAGTAAATTGTGGTAAACAATTCACCAAACCCAGTATTGTTCATGTTTTGCTTTTCAGGAGTAGGATTGGCTGCAGTGGTACTTTCTTTCTGGCTTAACATCTACTACATAGTCATCATTGCCTGGGCTCTCTACTACCTGTTCAACTCTTTTGGCTCGGTATGTTTCCATTTGATGTTTAACCCATCAAATGTTTCTTATATATTTTTTTTTTGACTAATTTGAGTGGGGACAAATACAGAAAGCAAAACACTGACAAAAGTTTGACAAATCTTAGACAAACGGTGGTACAGCAGTGCATGCATCATAGTACATATAATTCAAAAGGTAAAGGTGCACTTTATGAATCCCCGTAGGGCAATTCAATCCTCTGCATTTGACCCATCCTGATGCCGCTAAGGCTTACGTCAGGAGCAGTGGTCGCCGTAGAACAGCGCCCGGGAACCCATCTCCAGATGTTGATGCTCGACTTGGTCAGGACTACCAGAGCTGGAGGAATTTAGCCTAGTGAGCATGTTTTTAGTTGTAGGGGAAATCGGAGTACCCGGAGGAAACCTACGCAGGCACGGGGAGAACATGCAAACTCCACTCAGAAAGACCCTGTTCCGACCGGGATTCTCATATAAAAAATGAAAGATAATGTGTGACACTCACATGGTAGTTCATGAATAGTGTCTTTATATTCAGAGGGAAAGCAGCAATTCTGTGACATAATGCAAAATAATAATAATAATACTGATAATAATGATGATGATGATGATGATAATAATATTGGACTTCGATTCCTGAACAGGATGAAAATGAGGCCTATCTTGTGTTATCTGCTGCTGTCCAAAATATAGTTCCATGTCTTATAACTTGGATTTACTGTTTGCAGGATCTACCCTGGCAAAGCTGTGACAACCCATGGAACACAGATCAATGCTTCTGTAATTATAGCCTGATGGACACCACCAACCTGACGAGCGCTGTGGAGGAGTTCTGGGAGTAAATCACATGCTCTATATTTACATTATGTACCGTGACTCGCCGTGGGCAGGGCTTGAAATGCTCATTAGATTGTATGATTTTCCTTTAGGCGCAACATGCACCAATTGACTAATGGACTGGAGGAGCCAGGGGAGGTGCGCTGGCCCTTAGTGGGAACTCTAGCCCTTGCATGGATCCTGGTCTACTTCTCCATTTGGAAAGGAGTGGAGTGGACTGGAAAGGTTAGAGTGCAACAATTACTATGTGGATTACAATATATTAGTATTATTATAAAGATAGATTTGCCTTTAAACATTTTAGGCTTTGAGTTTAGGCTTCAAGAATCTGCAAGAATCCTTATTAAACTAAACTCCGCTCCCATCTCTGTGTGGAGAGAGAGACAAATGCCCACAACAATTGCAAAGCGCTTTGTGACTCTGGTCTTTGAAAGGCCCTATATAAATAAAGATTAATTACTTCTTGAAGCCTAATCCACTCATGTTGTCATAAATTGCCATAGAGAATTTGAATTTGCAACATTTCTGGTGAATTTATGCTTCCTGTCCCTGTTCTGCAGGTGGTGTACTTCTCAGCCACCTATCCCTACGTTATGCTTTTTATCCTGTTTTTTCGTGGAGTTACTTTGCCTGGTGCCATTGATGGGATCCTTTTCTACATCACCCCAGATTTTAACAAGCTCATGCGATCAGAGGTATACCTATATTAACATCAAGACGTGAACATATATATGCAGTACACAAAGCTAAAATGTGTGAATGCATCTCAGGTTTGGTTGGATGCTGCAACTCAGATTTTCTTCTCTTATGGACTTGGCCTTGGATCTCTCATCGCTCTAGGGAGTTACAACTCGTATAACAATGACGTTTACAAGTAAGGACACTTCCTCTAATCTGGCATATCATTATTCCTGCTTTATCTGCCCTCCTATTGACCTCGGGTTAGGTCAACACTAATACTTTATTTGTCCGTTCACTGTGCTGTAGGGACTCTATCATTGTGTGCTGCATCAACTCCTGCACAAGTATGTTTGCCGGATTTGTCATCTTCTCCATTGTGGGCTTCATGTCTAACATCACCAAGAAACCTGTAGCCGAACTGGCAGCATCGGGTAAGAATATATATACTACACAGCGCCGCAAATGGCGAAGTGGCACGCTCTCTGCCAAAACAATTTCCAACTTTTGTTTGTTACTTACGTGGCAATAAAAATGATTCTGATTCTGAATATGAAAAAAGAATGTTTCACAGAGACATGCATAGATTACCTAACTCATCTAAAGCGACCAAACATGTATTTCTGGTTGTTCTGCCATCTGGTCTAAAAGCAGAGTGCAATCATGAAGCTTAAATGTCATGCTCTTTATCACGTTGTGTGAATGCAAAGTATTCACACTGAGCCAGTTACATACATTTGTTTTCTGAATGTAATTTCATTCTTCAATATAGACCCGATATGTGGGAATTAAGATCCAAAACCTCTGGACCAAACCCTTTTAAACTATTTAGTTTACCACACACAGCTACAGTGTCATATTGACATATATCAATACATTAATATGGATTTTTTGTTATTGACACTAGACATTTTGTCAATATGTTCAAGTATATGTTATTCCAATGGTGTAGGTTTGGTTCCAATCTTGGTGGGGACATTCACTACGACCTGAGTCTACACCCATTGACACGGGGTCCAGAGTTTCTCCCCCAGAATTTGTTGTGTAATCACACACTATATTTGCAATAGTGTGTTGCCTTCTATACTAAACTCAGCTGTAGACTGAATGAGAAGCAGTTATGTATGTTAACAGAAGATTAATCATCACAATTCATAATTTTCTATTACTTGTGCTTTCTCTTACTTACTTTCCAACTGTTAAAAAAGCTCCTGATATCTTTTATCTTATTTGTGGAGGTGGCATTTTTTCTAAATTATATAAGAAGGTATAGAAAATCAAAAACAGACATTCATATACATGAACTGCAGAATCATTTATATAACTTGGCCAATGTCAAAAGTTACATAGTATTTCTCAATACAATGAGTTAACAAGAGTTTGGCAATAAGTAACAGTGTGGATTTTTCTATATTTTCTTTTTTTTATTCCACTCTCTACTCAAAAAGGCAAGTAATGACTCACAGGGCTCTCAAGTATGCAAAATAAAAACTTAAATGACCTGTTGTGGTGTGTTTTGCGCACAACCAGCATGCATCGTTAACGCAATGGAAAATTTACGTATCCGAGCTTTAATTTCGGGAGCGCTGGTTGCGCTTTGTCAGGGGAGAGACATGTCAGAGACACAGGGGAGAAACGGGGGAGATACGAGGGAGACCCGCACTTGCAACATGGTTCTGTCTGCATATGGTCCGAGCTCGGTACCATGTTAGAGCTGTGCTTTCACTGAGCGCCGCGGCTGTCATTACAAAGCGGCAGCAGCTGCACCAGGACGTGCACATTCGAGTGCATCTCTTGAATGTGCTTAGAGCAAATAACAGCAAGTGCCCGCTGTCACACATTTCACAGAAATTACATTATCAGCAGATAAAGGTTGTAAATCGTGGATCCGTGGAATATTTTCATCCCTAGTTTATCCTGATTCACACAACACACCCACTTATACATTTTGGATAGTAAGAGCACAATAAGTATTTTTTCAGCCTTTCAACCAACCTGTTTCTTTATTGGAGCCAGTTCTGTTCTGTCTCTGTGCCGTGTGAGCTCCTCGGAACATTAAACAGTGCGCTGACAGATTAGAAATAACGTAAGTACTTTGAATGGTAATTGATCTACAGTACTTTCCTCTGATTACTCACGTGCTACAACGCTCAGGGAACGAAAAAAAACACTTGCTTCACGCTGGCTAACTTTTAAAAATTAAACAGTCGCTCAGTGCTTCAGTTTGGCGCTGAAGAAGACAGCCAATCACTGCAGAGAACGGAACGGGTCACGTGCTGCTGCTGCTGCTGTTGCTCTGGAGGCGAGGAGGAGGCGCGACGTATGCACAAACGGAAGACATGTGTCCCGGACCGTCCGGGTCCCGGGACATCATGTCATTTTGGTGGGGACTTTTTAGTCCTCACCAAATATTGGTGGGGACATGTCCCCATGGTCCCCACGCAAACCTACGCCCTTGTGTTATTCACAGTATTATCGTAAACGTATCATTGAATCTCAACTACATTAGTTCAAAGTTTCTCCACAAGTTGAGGAACACTGTTTTGTAAAAGTGCATTATAATGAACATACTGTATGTTTTGGGTTCTAAACGATCAGATAGCGATCCATTGTGCATTTGCTTTTTGACTCACATCAACAAACACAACCTGCAGCCATACAGTAGGTCCATTTAAACTGTTTTTTAAAACTAAAACATTAAATCATTGTGCCTGTGCCTGTGTCTGTGTGCGGTCATATTTTTAAACATATTTTATAATATCAAGACTTTCATTATAACAATATAATTAGTAATTTTAAATGCAAACTAAACTATGGCTCTAACAATGTCACATCAATATTATCTGATTTTGAAAAATATATCAAAAAACCTAATGTATGATTTATCTAGGGCCAGGACTTGCCTTTTTGGCTTACCCCCAGGCGGTGACCCAGCTCCCTATGTCTTCTCTATGGGCGATCTTGTTTTTCTCTATGCTGATGATGCTGGGACTGGATAGTCAGGTATGAGAAACACATTATGCATTAGTGATGGCTTTTCCTTTGATGTACTTTTTGCCCACTCCTCTCAGTTCTGTACAGTGGAGGGCTTCATCACAGCTCTGATGGATGAGTACCCCATGTTACTGAGGAAGAGGAAGAAGCTCTTCATCCTCATTGTGTGTTTCATCTCTTTCATTATTGGATTCTCTAACATCACACAGGTACGTTTCATTTGTGTTCTTGCACTTTCACACCTGTTCTCCAACAAGTCACATATTTTCAATTCAATTTAATTTATTGTTGTATAGCCCTACATCACAACAGTAGTCATCTGTAGTAGTAATCTCGGAGGACTTTACAAAACCGTTACATTTGCCAACACAGATCAGAGAATCAAACAATAATACAAAACACGTAGAGCCATCAGTCCATAAGAGGCAGGTGACCAAGGTCCAAGTGTCCATACATTTCGTTGAATGTTGAGTGTCCTGGATCTTCACTTCTGTCCTTAGACCCTCCTGCATTGGCATGGAAAAACTCTAATAAAAAATTGCATTATCATTAGGGATTAAGAAACATAAAGATTACCTTTAAACCACTAAAATGTAACTATGAAATAAAAACCATCTCAAGTGGTTCCTCGCTCTTATAACACTTTGATTGGATTAAAAATAAAAAGACGACCACCCTCATTCAGCCAATCAGTTCTAATAGTGACTCAATCTTATATGCAGCAGATGACATGTTTCTGATAAGATGAAGCCAGCGTGTTGTAGTCTGATTTGTTCACAAAATCTGGCATGTACAAGACTCTTTCTGTTGAGACAATTGGAAAAAATATCATTCATGAAAAAAGTGACCCCAGTTTAGATAATTGGTCAACAATAGACATCAGCGGGAGTTGGTGGAGAAGGTCTTGTAGCGGGCTCGAACCCACAACCTTCGGGCTCAACCAACTGAGCCACTGTCGCCCCTTGATTACAGCCCCTGTAATTCTGCCCCTTATGTCTAAAAGTTCCTGTCTCAATAGTGTAATCGTATGATGTCATTGTGCCACTATGACATCACGCTCAGGGCAGTTTAATCAGTACAACTAAATTTGGTTTTGGCAATTTCTCAAGTTAAATTAAGCTCTTTACAAACGGATGGCTGTGGTTGCTGCAGGTATTTTTTAAATTTGAAACAAACAAACAAACCCCAAAACAAATCAATTCTTCCCTCTAGTGGTAGCATAGGGAAATACAGACAGAAGGCATTACCCTCTTAGGCTACAACATAGATTCTACTTAAGATACTGTTTCACATTCTCAAACATGAAATGTTAAAGAAAATCAGTTTTAAAGCCTAAAATGTTTAATATTTCTTCTTTATAAAACCTTGTTATTCATTGTTCCATCTACATTTGCATAAGGAGGGGATAAAAAACAAGCTTAGGCTACGATACTACGGGTCTTTCCTAAATAATTAAACCATGGTTTCACCTTGAGGAGTTTACATAATGACTTCATGCACCAACAACATGCCTCTTAATATTCAGCTTCTCACTTTGTGTGTGACTGAACTTGTTATTATTGTGTGGATGAGAGCATTTTGTTTCCACTGTCTCTTGAGGGGTTTAAAGTCTTAACAGAAATGAGAATATAATTTACCTCTTTAAAGACATTGAAAGTAGGATGAATGCAGAGCGGATGGTGGCTGTAACTGCAGTGTTCATGTGTGTATTGCAGGGTGGGCTTTACGTGTTCAAGCTGTTTGATTATTACTCTGCCAGTGGGATGTGCCTGCTCTACCTTGTCTTCTTTGAAACTGTTTCGATCGCTTGGTTTTATGGTATTAACTCAATTATATCCTTTCATTCAAGGCAAATATGCAAAAGGAGCAATACAACCAAATCATAATAAACTAAGCTAAAACACATATTTGTTTACAACATTTGGCTAATTCTTTCCTCACCCCACAATGTTTTGCTAATATCTTGTATTGTCCCACAGGAGCTGAAAGGTTTTATAAAGATATAGAAGACATGATTGGGTATCGACCGTGTATATGGTGGAAGCTCTGTTGGATGTTTTTCACTCCACTCATCTGCCTGGTACATCTTACTCATCTCACTCTTACAATGCAAATAATAATATGCACATAATAATGACCTATCATATACTGTAGCTGAGCGCATTTCTATAGCATAATGGATTGTGTCTATGATTATATTTGTCCGTCCCTCATGTTTTGTCCCTATTTTCCTTAGGGAGTGTTCACATTCAGCGCCATAGAGATGACACCCCTGACCTTGGGGAAGTATGTGTATCCTCTCTGGGGCCAGGTGATCGGCTGGTTCATGGCCCTGTCCTCCATGATCCTGATCCCTGGTTATGTTATTTACATGTTCTGCACCACCAAGGGAGGCCTCAAAACGGTAAGACTAGAGTAAAGTATATGTCTTTCAATCATTCATGTGCTTCAGTAAAAGCAAAGACGTATCAGGTTTTATTAGAACAAGTAAAATACAGTTTTGCAATAGATGGGCAAGATAAATAAAATATCTTTATTTTCATATTATGCTTCAATAATTTATATTTATAGTGATACTAGTAAGTAAGTATTTAAGTAAGTAAGTAAGTGATCTTTATTTATATACCGCCTTTCACAGTCCAGAGTCACAAGCGGTTTATAATTGTTATTTTGGGCAATTGTCCTCTCACTCCACACAGAAATGAGAGCGGGGTCGCCAGTACAGGAGGCGCATGCCAGACCTATTGTACATGTTTTTAGTGGTAGGGGAAGCCGGAACACCCGGAGGAAACCTACTAATAATAACAGCAGGGATAATAAAAATAATACTAACCATGTATTCATATGCTTAAATATTCTTTATTTTGTTGAAGAAGTGCTTCATATGCAAATAGTATGACAAAAACCAAAACCCATAGATGCCGAATGCCACTGTTGATCTAGCATGGATAACCACAATTAATTCATTCACTTAGAACCATGGCTAACCACTTGCACTAACCTGTATTAGTCCATTTGGAGATTGCACACACTTTCTTCTGCAGTTCATAGGTTCACACTTCTATCTATTGTGTTTATGTTTTAAAGGTTGTTTTATGTGTTAATTAAAGTAACTAACAACAAGTTAACAAACCTTTATAAAAATATACAAATTCAGTTGCGTTCATGTAAAATGTTGTAACATGCTTAAAACCCATGTTTAACATTGTGTTGGAAGGCAGCTGAAAACATCTTTCCTGCTAGTTTGGTGAAGATAAATCTGATTCCTGGGTCAATCCACATGAAACTAAAACCCACACTTTTTTTTTTTTGTCAGTACAACCATTGTCTATTTTTTTTTCTCATAAAGGAAAAATGCATTATGTTGGGTTTATGAATCTATCACTATCAAATAATGAAAAGGAAAACATACATTATTCCCAGCCCATTATCTTTCATCTTTCCCACTGGTACCTGCCCTCCAGCTAATTACAATTCTCAAACATGAATGCGTTCTATTCTGTGCCGCTGTTGTGATTGTCTCTGATACATGAATAAACTGATTAGATGTAGTGAAAATACTTAGTTACTTGGCACCACTAGGTAAGACACATTCACATCCCCTTTTCATTTGAAGTGCATCATATACAGTGTCTGCATCATAACACTCTAGCAGCTCTTGTAGTATGTGAGGTTCCAGAAGAATTTCAGAGGATATGAGGCCAGACTATTTGCTTAAACTTTGGCTTTGCTTTCACTGTGGATTGATCAGCGTTGGCGGCTGATGACAACGGCCCGCGAGGCTGAGAAAGCATCGGTGCATGAAGATTCGTCACAGGCCGAGGGCTCCGGTGAGGCTCCTGTGTGACTGCGCTCTGTCTGGCTGAAGTAATCACAAACACCACCATCTGTCAAACACATGTCACCGGATCATAGCTCTGCAAACAGGCCGTCGCTCAGGGTGCATGTGTGGAGACAAAATGTAACATAAATCTTCTTGTGTCCAGTCGTTCATGCTTCCATCTCTTGCCATTGCTGTTTGACAAATGTGTATAGCATTTGTATTTGTTTGCATTTTTAAACGTTGTATAACAAAAACCTCCAGCTGACTAATTTAAGTTGAAAAATATCTGTTGACATCATTATGATAAATAAGGAAAATGGAAAATGTTGGTATTATTTTAACATTTACACTGTTGCATCATGTTTATATGACATTGATGAACTTTGCAAGTTCAAATTGTGGTGTAATGATTCAGCAGAAGTATTGTACATAGATGTATCGTGTTTATACAGTGCATTTTTCGTATGTTGGATTCTTCCTGCCTAATGTGTACTGCTGTATTGAACCTTTCAGGGACATCTAAAATACCACAATACCCTTTACAGATCACTTCAATAAAGAATATTTAGAACAAGCTGCTACTTGGTTGTTAGTGAGCAAGCATTTTGTATACACATTTTAGTAGTAGTAGCAAAAATATACAATGACTGTGATAAAACACAAACAGTCTTAAAGCTGGGGTACATAACGTTTTTGTTTCATAAATACCACATGTTTGTCCATCCAGAATACATCTTGTAAAAGTAATATTGTGAACAAATCAGTCCACAACCAGCTGTCTTCATATTATTAGAAATGAAATGTACATTCTTGTCAGACAGATCCCTGGGAGTCACTATCTGAAGTTTTGCGCTGAGTGAGGGTCCTTTCCTTTTCACTTTTCTATCTGAAAAAGCTGATCTAAAGATGTGACAGAGGCCAACAATACATACATGTGACAAGAAGAGAACGACACTTTTTTGACAGCAAGGAACTAGTAACTTGCATTTTGTTATTCAAGAGTGGGATTACATATTCAAGTTTTATAGTTTGAAAGTTAGGCAACCCAGCTTTAATTCAACATCATTCCCATTTGTTTTTGTTGTTGTTGGTTGCTGATATAGCTCATAAACAGATAACAAGAACAACGTCACAATTTTCAATCAGAAACCAATCCAAAGTATGTGGTTAATATTCATCTTTAATAGCATGTTGATATACTGCAACGACAGGGAACTGTGTCAAACCTGCCTCTCTCAGATCATACTTTTGTCCGGTTGGTTTTGTACTTGGTAACACGATCAAACACAGTGTTAGACCCACATTCACGCATCATTCATGAAGCAGTGCAATGGAAAATGACAGAGCCCTTTTCACCTTTCCGAACCAAGGCAGCCACAATGTCTGATGCTACATTAGTTTCAGCATAAACCCGGGGATTTTACTTTGCCTTAGTTTATTTTCTAACACAAATGATGTCAGTTCCCAGGCAAAAACGTGGAGAAAAATGAAGCTCAAGTCGAACACATGAAATAAAATGAAATGCTGAGGCTGTTCAAACGCATGATGTGGCATGTTTGTATATCTTTATAAGCTATTTCCTTTCATTTTTTTTTCTTCAGCTCTGCTACATATACAGCATGACAAGAAAATGCGGTTGTCTTCTTTCCACTGAGAGCCAAATTCACTCATGCGCGATAAAATCTTTGGAAATTCTCAATAAACTGAATCATGCATCATAACAACAAAATAAAAACTGAAAAATTAAATCACCCATTTGCCATGGGTTTTAGGATCCTGTCCCATGCATAATTTTGAGCGTTTTGTTTTCCCCATTTAAAATATATAATTGTTTTTAATTGCTTATCAGCTAACTTTTCATCATTCATCATTTAAAAACCAATGGATTTAGATGATAAAAACAGACATACGTAATCGCTGCACTTCACCCCAGTGTGTAGTGTGTGTTGCCAGTATTTAATTTCAATTTTGTAATAATGTTACTTAATTTAATGTAAATAAATAATACATTATTAAGAAAAAACGATGATGAGCAGTTATTGTCTATACATCTGTATCTGATGGCCTTCAGTTTTAAAGATAACGTGTGATTTCAGACCAGGACGTTCAAAAGAGCAAAGGAATGACATTTAACATTTAGAAGAGCGATGTAGCTTGTCCTCAGTGTCACTGTTTTGAATGTGGTATTTACAGTTCTGGCAAGGGGTGAAGGAGAAAGCCATCAGATATTAATGCAATATTTTAGTCCCATTCTTATTGAAAGCAGGCCAACCATCAGCACAGAGGCCATGCCAAAAATGCCAACATTTGCATTACAATTAACACAAACAAGCTTTTGAAAATGACATCTCCACAAGGAAGTGTTGGTTGATCCCCCCATTTAGTTAATAGCTCTGAAGAAACAGTGACATTGTGAAATAATATATTACAGAAATAAAAAAATAGATAATAAAATGAATAAATACATAAATAAATAAGAAATTGTTATCCAAAACGTGAGCTGAGGTGTCATAAAGCTCGTCATTGGCTGTTTCTAGCTGCAGCCTTTCGCTGTGTGGAAAGCTATGGGAAACTAATTGCTTTTTTTCTCCAATCAATAAAGTCACAGTTTATACTAAACACAGCGTATGAGATGGGAGAAAAGAGCATTCATCACTTAAAAATCAGTGCAACAGGAGGACTAGTTTTGATGAAAAGGTTGCTAAGTTGATCCTTGCAAGAAGCATGAAAAGCAAAGGTTTTTTAGGCCTAGCCTTTAGTGCAAAAAGTCTGTTTGCAGTGATGTAGTTTGGCACATCTGCATTTTAGTGTCAAGTTTGAATGCACGCACACCAACAGCACATAGGCAAGTGAAATCCAATGAGATATGTATTGAGATTGCTGCTTTATAATGTAACTACATAAAATCCATAGAAACTATGGGAGTTTCTTTTTCTGCTGTGACAAAAAAGTTATAGAAATTTGTTAAAACCTAGTATAATATTCCAAAATACATGTGGAATCATGTTTATATATTTATGCATTTGATTTCCAAAGTATTTTTTCCTATCTTATCCTAAATATACACATAAAGTGACTAATTATAGCGCTTCCTCTGTATGTATATATCTACATTATGCACTAGTACTAGGTAGTGAGGTGTCCTTGCGTTTCAAGGGATTATTTACACCATACTCCGCGAGCCGCTGGGGGTCCGGTGCAAACTGAGGCGTGGGTCTGGGGGCATGAACTGGTGAGGGTGGTTGTAGGGCGGGGGAGGCGGAGGCAAAGGCGGCTGGTGCCCTCCATCAGGGGAGCGCATTGGGGTGGACATGGCGGACTGGCTGAGCTGGTGCTGGTAGTGGTGGTGTGTGGGAGACTGGCTGAAGAACGCCTCCACGCGGCTGTGTCCACTGTTGTCCAGCATGAAGACTTTGAGGAACTGCTGACACTGGTGGAGCGCGTCGGGCCGCAAGTCCACCAGGCTGACGGCGGCCTGGTGCTGCAGGGGGACTGAGTGACTGGGGGTGCTGGTCGCAGACTGCAGCTGATGCTGCCGCTGACTGAGGCCCTGCTGGAAGAGCAGCCTCCCCTGCTGGTTAAGAAGGGCCCCGCTCTCTGGGATCCGAGCCGTGCTGCTGCTGCTGCTGAGCTGGTACGTCTGAAGCCTGTTGTGAATTGACACCTAGTTTAGAAAACAGCCAAGAGAACAGCATCAAATGTTATAAAACTGGTTCCTCCTCTCTGACCCTTCAGCCCTCTTTTGTTTTTTTGGGGTGTGAATGGTGAACAGCAGACACACAGGGCATGCTCAGGTGTTGGGGTCAGTGGAAGAGCCTCTCACCCCCACATGTGCTGTGGGGGTGTATACAGATGCTGGGAATACCAGAGTGACACTGGGGTATGAAGGACTTTAGGTGCAATATTACAGCCATGGGCCGTGGTTCTAAAGGGGACACTGAGGGCCCCTGTGTCTCCCTTCCAAACCACTGAGTGGTGCTATGGTAACAGTGAACACAGGGATCAGGCCTTACAAAGAAGGATGGGTAGTGGAAGAAGAGGAGGAGGGGTGTGACCAGAGTGACAATCACAAACGTTGACAAGCAACACTCATAATAAATGCAATCCTCAAGCACCTATTCTGCTTTTTAAATTTGATAAATGCAATTATGTCTGTTGACATTCAGTTTTGCTATTTTTGTTATAACGCTAAAATAAGCTGACAGTTACTTTTTGGGGTGATTTATAGAAATGGAATGTTTCTCTTTAATGTTCATGCATGTAAAAGCATTACAGCAGTATTCCTCCTCCGCAGGTGGGGACTGAGCCCTCTTATCACTGACGTTAATCCTTGTTTGGTTAATGGCTTGCATATAACTGTTCTTTACACTCTCGATTTATTTGTTTTTTCTTGTACGCTATTTACACATTTAGACCTCTCAGCATACAATGTCTCTTTTTGAAATAAGAAAATAAAGAGCAAATAACAAGATAGCTGTTGTTCCAGCAATTTAGTTGCTAGACATTGCACCAGAAAACGTTCACATTCATGCCTGGAGTATACGTGATATGAGTGACCTCTGTTTTTTAGAGATAGATACGTTTGGACAGCTCCCCACCAACCGCTGACATTTACTGTGGACTGTGTGGCAGAGGGGAACACTGCTGTTGAAGGGAGCTCAGACAAGCATGAAGCCTGACCTAAGGTGCAAACATGGGAGAAATAATAAAAGAGCGGGCAGCCTTTAAGATAATCCACAAGATACACATGCTTTGATGTGTGCATCTCAGATGTTACTTAGTATTAAGACGGGTATTGTTATTATTACCATCATCACCCAAAAAGTCGATCCATGGATGGCCTATTGAATCAGTTTCTCTGTATTGTATTAATGCTCTTTGCTCTGTAACTTTTCTCACAAACTAATAATAATAATAATAATCAAAAATGTTGTTGCTTTTTGGTCATCAGACCCGAGCACTTCCTCTCTTCACATTTTGCTCCAGTTTACTCGTGAGTGAGAGACTTACCTGCGCAGTGGGACATGCCCTGTCATAAGTACTTACCTCCATCGCATTGAGTCCACTTCTGTCATCTACCTCCCGCTGTGCTGCAAGGAGACGTAATATTATTGTGTGAGTGTTAAATTAGGCTGTACAAGTAAATCCTTTTCAAGCATTAAACTAGATCTCTTTGTGAGGATGAGTATGAATGGTAGACTTTTCTCTCTTTCACAGCCACGGTCAGTTTGCTATGTCGTTTTTTTGTTGTTAAAATAATACTACTTATGAATCTGGGTGCACTGTGTAATTTCTTCTACTGAATATGGCTGAAAGATTGTATGTGGTGGTGTGATGGACCACTACTGTATAAGCTTGTGTTTCTGGGAGTTCCATTCTCACAATGCAGCACATGAACTGTTTAGTGACTGTGAGAAATTGTGAAAAAAGTAAATTAAACTAACAAAAAAATGAATGTTAATAAGTGCAACGCATGCATTTGAGCATATCTATATGTTTTATTAGAATGTATTGAATTTTACTTTCTTTGACTTTTTTACTATCTATGTTTATACTGTGTTAAAATGGGATCCTCTCTGCTTCTCGTCAACCAAATATTTACGTTTTTTTCAATGATGGACCCTATTTATAAGCTTCTATAGCTTCCTGTGGTGTCCATGTTCCACAGTGTCACTAAGATATGAAGACAACAGATGCGACAAGATTTGAGGACTTGAGTGTCAATTTGTGCAGACAAAAACATACACATTCAGGAGCTATGAAAACATCGACAGAGCAACAGATGCACCTGATGGAGAGGCTTGTTTTCCACGGAGCTCGAGCTGCGTTCCATTCTTCACACAGTGCGCCTTTGCCCCCTGCTGTTTTTCTAGTTCCCCTGCGCACAACACGGCCATAAATTATTTTCATACCAATGGCAAGGACCATGGCTCAAAACACCCAGGTACCAGTGCAGTGAATGCGTGGCAACCATGTAAACGGGTGTAATTTGAACCTCTACAAATGAACCGGGGTAAACAACACACTCTAAGATCTAATCAAGACTCTTAATCTCTCTATTTAAACTTCACCCTTGGTGGTAATTGCGTGACATATCCAATCACAAAGACTAAATGTCGCAACAACCTCAAAACGCTGCAGTGAGACAGACAGACATTTCCCCTTCATAATCTTCCTCTGCAAATGCGTCAAAACCCAAAAGCACTTATTTTTTTATCTCCACTGACAACCCAAGAATGTATCAACGCTGAGGTTTTCCGTAAACTGCCAGGTCCAGACGGGACATTGACACAATTCTCATATGTTTGACTCTATACATCACCACAATGAATTTCAAATGAAACAAGAACGAATAAAAAATTGAACCTAACAGCAGAAAGTTAGCATTCAATTGAAGGTATTCAAATAAATCTATGTGAACGGTGTAGGAATGGAAATTTAGAGGTATTTTGAGCATTTGTACAGCTTTCTAATGGCTTGATAATGATAGATCTAATCATGAAAACAAACAGGCACTCATTCTAACTTAGTTTTTTTTGTCAATTCAATTTTTTTGTATTGCCCTAAATCACAACAGCGGTCATCTTGGAGGATTTTGCAAAGTTGTCGATTTGTCAACAACATTATCAATTCAGACCCAGAAATACAACAATAACAAATACGTATGAGCCAAGGGTCCATAGCGAGAGGAATTACCAATGTTAATATGTTCCGCTCCGATCTTTGAAATTAGAGACAAATGCCCACAACAATTGTAGAGCGCTTTTTGACTCTGGTCTGTGAAAAGCACTATACAAATAAAAATTACTTACTTACATACTCACTTACTAAAAATCTAATCACAGTACATGGGTCAACACACATCTGGGCCATGGATCAGCATTTTGTCCCTATGCTTTTGAGCCTTCCGAAAGTGGGAGGAATTCATGAAAAACACCCTTCACTAAATGTATTAAATGTGATTCTTTTAAGTTAAAGCAGATATTGTTTGTTTCATTACAAATCCATTATGGTGGTGTACATAAAAATATCGGCAAACATTTTCCCTCTACATCCATAGCATCTCTACATTACCTCCAGGTGAATAAATAAAATATCAAATACTATAATGCACAATAAATATCTCCCCTTGAAAAACTGGAACAAAGTGAATCAAGAAATCGTTGTGTGACTAAATAAAAGAATAATGGAATAAAGTTTACATTCGATACGTATCTGCTCCATCTCCGACACCTCTGCAATGGACTCTTTTAGATCTTCAACAAATTTGAGCAGCTCCTCCGCACTCTGCGCACAGAAGTTAAAGACCTGCTTCTTGTCTGAACCAAACGGTGAAAGAATAGTGATGCCATGAGGGTAATCTGATACAAAAAAACAACACAATCATTAGACAATGGGGATTAACTTTCACTTTATTGTTTAAGTTTTTAATTTAATGATGACTTACATTCATTTTCAAATAGATGGAACTGCATGCCAAGTAGGCCCATAGCTTTGCAAAAAGTATATGCGGCAGAGCTCTTCTTTTTTGGGCATAACTTCAAAATCTGCAAACAGAGAGACAATATGCTTTAAAGCTATTGATATATTTGGCCTCAGCTTTTAAAACCCTTCTCGAATCATTGTTAATCTCAAAACAGACATGTCAGCACTAACTTCTAACTGTTTTTATATATGGTTAATGTACATTGTTTTTTTATAATTGATATTTTGTTTATAAGTATTTGTATATGTGTTTGCTTATAGGTTGACATTTTAAATCTGTTGAGGGACAATGGATGAAAAATAGACTTGTGGCTAATTCGGGTAAATTTACAGTAGTGTTTATTAATGGACACTGTTCCTGTCAAATAAACAAATAAATAAAATAAATACATATGTTGAGATAAAACAGCTGAATGACTAAATGTATTCGCGCATCGGTGTTAGCTTTGTGGCCGACCCCTCAATTAGACGGGAATTTCCAAAATGAAGTAACAACACCATACAAAAACACTGCAGTGAAGTCTTTCAAAAGGTTTGGGCTTTTTATTTTCACTGTCAGAAGTGAATGTCCCAGAGGAAGACACACATGGCCACGCTTGAAAGACCAGTTTAGAAAATTCAGCATAAAATGTAAGAGCAAAATTGAGACCCTGAGCAAAGAGGTTTGAGTTTTGGCTAAACTTTATTGTGTTTGTCTTACTTAAATGCAGTAGTAGTGAGTAAATCAGAATACACCGTGACAAAAATCACACCATGTATAAACAGGAACACATTACCTAATCCCTCCACAATTCCTTTAATAAAAAAAGCCTGAAAGATTTCTTTAGTTTATCTATTTAATCTGAGACAGTATACAATGAACTATCTCACATGTGGCCATACTTTCATGTAAAACCCAGATACTGTAAGATCTCTACAGCTGTGCAGGGAAAAGCCTGGTTAGTACTGTGATGGGAGACCTCTGGGAACACCAGGTGCCACAGTGGGGCTGCTATAAAGTGCCAAACTGTAGCTGTGTCCTTACGTTACAGTAACATTGCCTAAAATGAGTCTGAAGTGCATGTGAATGGTGATTGGAAGAACCGGTGGCATGTACTGGTTGCCGCGCTTCTGGCCACCGTGTGTGGAGTGAAAGAAAAATGACATCAAGCGTCTCATCTTTAACATTAACCTCAAAGGCAAAGCACTGTACCACGTTATAGCTCAAGAACTCATTTCCACCCATTGTCCTTGGCAGATGTGACTTATGAAACATCTTAGTTTAGACAATGGTGTAATGTAAAAATGCCACAGTCACTAAAAAATAAGCTTTGTGTCGTACTGTTTAGAGTTCCTTGAGATGGTAAAAAACTCAGAGGTATACGCACCACAATTAGATCGTTGAAGAGGAAGACTTCTCTCTGGTGTGCCGCTTGTTTCTGGGGTTTGCTGACATCTGTCACCTCAAACAGACGACTGCAGCACACCAGTCTGCGGTGCGGCACAGACAGCACCTGCACACACGGGGGCAGGCGTTTAAATAGACCAAACATGAATTATGCAATTAATAACAGTGAGAGGAACAAGCTGAATGTGTAGCTTATTGGCGTCAACACGGTGCATGGTACAAACACTTATGCATACAGTCAGGAAAGGTTTGATGTTGCATGTTCTCCCTGTTTGCATGTTCTCCCTGTGTCGGCAAAGCTTCCCTCCAGGTGATCCGGTTTCCCCTACCACTACAACCATGCGCAATAGCCCCTGTAACTCCATCACACTCACTGAAAAAGGGATTCTGTAATCTCAGTACGTCAACTAAAATCAATGAAACTCAATCTTGTGGAATTTATTGTGTCAGCTGAAACTTTAAGCAATTATTTACAATTAACATCAAGTATCACAGCAACCCACATCCAAAACTGTCTCTTAAGCTTGAAAAGAAACACTATTCAGTCCACTGACATGAAGATTTAAACTTGAAGAGTATAGAAATACAAAAAAGACCACTTGGACTTTTTGGCAGATTGCTCTTATGGGCAGGAACAGTCACTTCCTGTTACAACAATCCATCACAATTTGGCTCCGACAGCCCTCTCTGTCATCATTTGACCACTCATCCGTCAAACAGGAGCACTTAAGGAAGCACACACACTAAATTAAAGGAGGAGAGCCTAAAGACGTCTCAATGCCATGACATAAATAATTACAGGAGCATTTTGGCTTCTATTTGTGTGAATTAACTCTGGAAATTAGGCAGAGTTTGTTTATGTTGGATATCCCCGAGACACGAAAGAGAAAAATACAAATGTGAAAATAGCATAAATAAAAAAATCCTTTAATGAACAGAGATTTTTCAACGCGTTTCGGCCACACAAGGATTTTTATTCTATTGTTTTTAAGAAGAAGAAGAAGACAAAGAAGAAGAAGAAGTCATGGTTGTCATTATTAGTTCCAGTTTTATTTTGTATTAACTGTTCTTCTGTGTCTTTTGGTGTATTTACGTTATTTTATTAATAAAATAAATACATTTGATTGTAGTGTTTGTCCACTTGTGTCAATGCATCGTTCCATACGTTTAAGCCTGAGTCAGTTTGAGAAGTGCAGTGACAGCTGTGTAATGCTGTGTGTGTTCAGGAAAATAATTGCACTTGTGATGAGACATTTAATGGCTAATAAATAGTCTTTGATAGCACTGCGGAATCTCGATGCATGATTACAACTTGAATAATGAGAATATCACTTGCCTTGGAGCTTGCTGCTTTGGTATTCAACAACATTCATATTTATGCTTGAGTTATTTATGTACTTTAATGAGCAATTTTAAATATACAAAACAGCTCATTGAAGATGTTGTGTTGTCAAAAGTTTGTATAAAATAAGGACATTTAAAACTTTAAACATCACTTCAATATAATCTTGAAATAAGTATGAATACAGCAAACAAAATAAATACGTACAACACACAACAGTAATCTGAGAGTCTTGGTAAGGATTGACCTAAATCTTCTTTCCTCTTTAGAAATTTCCAATTTTTTTATTTTGTTATGAATATATCTGCTTATACAAGTATTTGGGCTTGGTGGATTAATACCATTTAGAGTTTTATTATTTTTTTTATCACAAGAGGCACTATTTTTTTTATAATATTGCTTATGTTACTGTCTGACATTTCCAGTGTTTTTTTTAATGTTTTTTTTATGCCTTGTGCTGCTCAAACGAATTGCCCCTGGTGGGATAAATAAAGTAGTTTGAATCTCAATCTGAATGGGTGTTTTTTTCCACAGTATATTTTGTTTATTATGTTGAATATACAAGTTTAGAGAGAAAGATCTCCGTCGCACTTCTAATAAATTATTTTTATTTTGCAAGTAAGACGGTCTGTGGTTTCACATTAGGCTTTACAGGCCTCTCCTCCTACGCAGCCGATCTGTAGGTATTGATGTGCAAATCCCTACTCCAGTCATTTAGGAATGTAGAAGTTTGAAATGAATGAATAAAAAAAAGGATGAGTTCTTACCGTTTTCATGCCCACTATGGACAGCTCCACTTTGGAGACGTAGGTGACGTGGTCCTCGTTGGATCGTAACTCCCTCAGCTGGATGCGCTCATAGATTCCCACCACCATGTCTCTGGGGATGTCTGCCCCGTCGTCCACACCTGACACACAGTAACAGCACAAGGAGCACGTTCATGAGGACAACATCAGGTGGGATCTGAGGGAGCCATGTCAAATCAACTGCTATAGAACAGATGGAAAGCACGTGTGGCTTATTGGTTTAGTGCAACATCCTTATATTGTCTGGTCAGGGATTTTACACGGCACCACAGCTTGTTGGGATTTGCAATGCTCCCTGGACAATAGTTACTTGAGGAAATAAATCAAAGGTCATGTGTAAAACAAGTATTATGATTCTAAAATTATTAATGGCAAAACAAGGAAGAATGAGGATTTCTATTGCGATTGGCTTTGTGAAAAAGGTGTTGGTTATAGATTTGTAGTTGACAAAACTCAAAGTTATTATTTTGGTCCCAGCTGGATTCGTCTGCATACTTTGGCAAACAGAGTCAGGGGATGCGTGCAGTACCACTTATGGCCAGATGTTTAAATATTGCTCCTTGAAGTTTTTATCCTTTGTAGAAAATAAGACAAACAATTTAAATAATAATCAATTATTGTAGTTCTTAACTTTTTGTTATTTTGATTTAAGATTGAGAATAAATGATTATTTAGGATATTGCTCTTCAGAAGTGTCTACAGCCAATTCTCAGTCAGAATACACCCTTCTCATTGAACACAAGATCACAGACAGTTCAAATGTTCTAAATGATTCAACGTCTCAAAAAGGTTGGCCAAATCTGAAACTCTGGTGCCACTTTCATTTCAATTATTTGGCGTTGAAATTTCCTTTGCATAACTGTACATAAATAACAGTTTTTAGTTGTTGTTTTGCTTGAATGTGTATAGGAGCTATATGAGCCCTCTGGACACATAAAAACAGTGATTTTTTTTGGCTTCAAGCAGAACACAAAGCAATAATTCAAACACAACAGAAATGTATGATGAATATACCAGGATTTTCTCATATTATTGCAATATTGATACCATGAAAATACACAAAGATGCCCTGGTTTAAATATGTAGTAGTGTACATGGCATAAGTATTCTTTCAATAACACAGGCTACGTTTATCCCCATTGCACCAGTGTTGCCCTGAAGATGCACCCCATTATATATGTGCGCTACATTGACTTGTTAATGATTCAGGCTGTGTGCGGGGAAAATGAAGCTGTCAAAATCATGTGGGCTGTTACTAAGGATTACTTTAGCATGAGGCCAGAGGGTAGTGCGTGTTTAGGTTGGAAAGTAGCACTCTCATTTGGCTTTTTGTCTTAGCTTAGCAATAAAAAGGATCTGGTAACTAAGGCAATGCATTTCTAATAAGCAAGTTAAGTGGATAAAGCCTTCTTGAATATCATTAGGGCTTTGTGGATGCTTGTGACATGATTTAGTTTGTTTAATTGAGAGAATAAAATAAATATTCCTTAATTGATATTGATTTCTTGCACCAAATAGTATTTCAACTCAATCAGATAGGGCAGTGAACTTGTCAAATCTGGGCTAAAAGAAAAAACACGTTTCAATGTTGTCCATTAAAACAAGATAATACAGACATGAAGAAGCGTAGGCGGGGATCCTCCCATTGATCTGTTTTAGCTTGATCTAATTGTGGCAAACAGTCAAGAGGCATACAAATGGTTGTGCATTGACCCAGGTTTTCTCATTGAGTGTACAAGCAGAAAGCATCATTTATCTCGTTTGCAAACACCATAATGGATGCAGTCGCAGAATCCCACGATCAGATTTCATGCTTTAGCAGGGTATCGGCACAGCGTATGTCTGAAAAGGCATCAGTGATAACACTCAGCCCAGTATTTTTGAAAGCTCTAGGATAAGATAATAAATGTTATATTATTCATTCTACTAGTTTCATTATTATATCACCTGAAGCGGTAATACTAGTGGTAATTATAAGGATATAGTTTTTTCTGTGCATGTGAAGCACTGGGCAGCTTGTGTTGTGTTAAATGTGCTGTAAAAATACATTTGACATTGACAAAATAGTAAGGATACTTGTACGCGTAAATACTTGGTGCGTATTACATTTGTAATATGTTATGCATGCTAATTTTGTGAAAAGTATACAAAATCTAAATACGAATCTTTAATAAAACATTGAAACTGAAATTGAAAAAGGTTGAGTGTTGATTAAGAAATAGTTTTTGACCAAAGAATAAATAAACAAACTAGTGTAACTTACAGACAGCAAACCTGGCCTTAGCTTTTATGCACAATCATTTCCTTGAAGGGAGATTGATCACCTCGTAAGTTGCGTATAAAATCCTCCAGCAGCATCTTGCGGTCGGGTTTGATGTTGGGGCTGTACATGTCGGTGTTGAGGAGGATGATGGCGAAGGCCAGGATGAAGATGGTGTCCGGGTTGTGAAACTGCTGCACGATGTCTGGGTTACACATGCAGTAGCGCTGGCTGCAGGAACAAACCCACAAAACAAAGAAGAATGGTTTATAATTAATAATAAAACGTTGACAGCTATCACACACAAACATCCATTTACGAGTGGATAAAGAAGTGGATCAAAAAGGTCAAATGAGAAAGAAGGACAGCTGTACGGTATAAATAAATATCTAAAGGCTTTTCTCATTAATATAGAGTTTTCAGAGATAACCTTTGAGTTTCCATTTGATTCGGGATGTACGTTATAAAGCTTGGGTTATTCCAGTTTTATAGAAAACTGAAACATGTAATACAAGTTTTTTTAAATTAAATTATAATTAAGTTCAATTCATCAAAAGTCTCATTGTGCTTAAAATGAGTTAATACTGGACTAATTAAGACAATATGAAACTTTTTTGTAGTATGCCTTAAAGCTGTTTCAGAGCTCTAAATTATATAATGGCCAACAAGATCATTTGGTGTTTGGAAAGGAAATAAATTTAATCTAATTAATTGCAGTTTTGGGAACAATTGTGAACGTAAAATGATGAATTGTGCAGCCCCATCAGGCAGTGGAAAAATGTTTGAGGAAAAACAGGTTATTACCTCATTTATATTTGTATCTTGTTTGTCCAAGATAAACATTAATCCTTATGTTGATAGTGTATAAAAGTGTATTTTTCTTCATTTAAGTTAAATTCACAATATTTGAAAAAACTCCTGAGCCCTCTTTGACCACTATGGGACCTTTATAGCTGGTCTTTGGGTTTATTAGACTGTTACTATGCCAGAAAGAATATGCATAAAGTTAGAAACTCTATTTCCGAGGACTTTGACGTCTCAAGAGACTGAAGTGAAACTTGATGGTGTTCCTCAAACTGTTATAGCAGTTGTTATACCTATAGCAGATATATATGAGGTGATGTACGTCTGCTTTATTACTGTGCACAGTGGGGAGAGAGATAAATTGTGCCTTGTTAAAATGCATGAGGTCTTAGTTGAGGCATAAACAAAACGTAACAGCATGGACTGGAGAGTAAATGACTGGATTCGGATCCAAGAGAATGCTGTCAGAAAATGTATTACCATAGCGCCCCCACATCACAGTGCACGATGTATTTCATTTCCACACCTCAGTAACAATACTATTTTTGTTAATCATCAACAAGCCGCCACACTGGTCTTCATACCAACGCATAAAGAGGAGTAGGTGTATAAGTTGTGTTGTACAGAGAGTAACATTATTAATGGGAATTAAGGCTTAATCATGTCTCAGGATGACACTTCAGCTGTCAGAGGAAGGCAATTACACAGTTGCTTTGACGCCCACAGGAACACCTCTTATGTTGCACACCTGAATGCTCTTGGCCTGAGATATACATGAATCTATAATGAGAGGGTACATGAGAGTGAAGGTATTTGTTTGTTCACATTTGGAAAGGCCACTAGTATGTGGCCTTGTCCCCTCCAACTACCAGAAATCCTCACACATACTCACACACCAGCCTCATGCTCGGCATTGTGGGTTTAGAGTTTTTCCTAAAAACAACAACAGTTTGGCACTTTATAGCTGCAGACGCCCCAGTGTCTCACCGGGTGCTACCAGAAGTCTCCCTTCACAGTGTTAACCATTCCCTGCCCTTCTGCTTCTGAGATCCAATGGGCTCGGGCCTTCACATGCACTATTTAACTGATTTAAGCAATCTTTTATGTTCGACAATGTCATACCCGTCAAGGACAATCTTTTGAAAATATTTCATTTTTTTATTTTTTTATTTTTTATTTTACAACTGATGATGAAGCATTGTCATTAAAAACAGCACAGTCACCACACATTGATCCAGAAGCTTCTGTAGTATATAGTAAAGTATGTTATAGTTATGTTTATTATTTGGTTTATATGTGATTTACTATATTACCAACATGTTGAACATTGAACAATCCATATTTAGGTATTATTTCTTTGCAGCTCTACAAAAGTCCGTCGCTTTCACTTTTGGTATGTTAGAGCTGAATGTATTTCTATTCTAATTTTAGAGGCATCACTGCTGTCACTGGTAGTATCCGTGTTCTATGTGTATTATGTGTGTGCATGGAGACATATCAAAGCCCAGCAGCAAAGAGGCAAACACTGAGGCTGTGACGATTATGCAACTGGGGTTATTTATATCTCACGTCCCTTGTTCTTTCCCTCGTTTCCTTATATCCCTCCTTGCTTCCCTTTCTCCTCCACCTTCTTTCGCTGATGCCAACACACAGAGCTAACCTGATGTCCAAACAGTAGCAGTCCCAGCACACTCTGCATGACAGTGATGAGGTTTTCTCCTTGTTGGGCACCTCCACCACCATGACAGGTGGTTGTTAGGCTAGAGGGGCGGACTAAACAGTTTGCACGAGCACACGGAGCCGCAGCTGTTACTGGTGAGATTCAATAACATTGCCAAGAATGAAGGAAAGCAGTCACAAAATGTAGAGTTATCTGTTTGACAACTGAAGGATTTTATAGATTATAGATACTCTTTTTTTATGCATAGTGGCTATTTACTATTTTAATCCTGTGTGTGTTTTTGTTTTTAATTACTTGTGATTTATTTCTGTTTTTAATGTATTATTATTACTATTATTATTTATATATGTATTATTATTATTATTATTATTATTATTATTTTTATCATTATTTTTATATGTAAATGTAGATTTTAATGTTTTTGATTTGCTTGATATGATGTGGGTTGTGAGGCGCTTTGAGTTGCCTTGTGTTGGAAAGGCGCTATACAAATAAAAGTTGATTGATTTATTGATAATGATGCACTTTTACTTTGGACAAGAGCAGAAAAAATTATCCGAATCAAGCAGGTACTCCACCTTTTTACCTGTCCTGCTCCACCCAGAAGCTACTCCACCTCTGCTGCTGTGACCTAAAGGGCTGTTGCTGATTATTACTATTATTATGTTTTTAGAATGACCAATTATATTTTTATTTTTGCTGCTACTGGACACCTGAATTTCTCCTACGGGGATCAATAAAGTATCTACCTATCTATCTATCTACTTCCATTTATACTGTCATGTGTTTGTATAGTTTAATCTTGTTGTTCATGATAATCACCTGAAGGCCTCAATCAACCGTTCCACCTTCTGAGCTTCTCCTTGAACTCGAATGTGAGCCTGAAATTTCCTCAGCGCTTCATCCAGCTCCATGCCCGAGAAGTCCATTTCATCCACGACACAGCTGCAAAAAAGGGAGAAATAACACATTGAACACATTTTATAATAAAAAAGTATATATCTGTCTATGACCAATGTGTACAGAAATGCAAAATCTATTAGTCTAACTTGATTTGAAAAAGTATTGAGAGATTTCACACGGGCTTCTCGAGGTGCTGTCATAGAAAAAGTGTGCTTACTTTGTTGTTTCATGATGAGTTTGATAATACGGCACAGGTATTATCGAGGCTGCTTAGAATGTCTGAGTTCCACAGAGCAGAAAATCTATCCATTACCTGGCAACCCCTAAGCTTGACAGTTTTAATTAAAAAAGTGCTAAATATGCGATCTGATGAGGGCTGAAAATACAAAGTGTGCTGTTACACGGTGAATTCAGGTTTAGTTAGAAGCTAGATGACTTTGAAAGCGACATTCAGTTTGGGAGTAAAGTTAAAAGCTTTGATATGAGATTTAGCGTGGAAGCAGAAAGTGCTACGGTAATCAGATTTAAAATTAAAGTTGGTTAAGAACACCCAGGTAGCCTTTCAAGCGCCGTTTCATGTACCGCCAAACTTAATTTAACTAATGCGCCTTCTACAACACAGGATTACAAGACTTTCTTTCCTTCTGTGAAATTGGACCTTGATTTTGGTCTTTGTTGGATGACTCAATTCCTGGTCTACACTAGTCCTGACTTGCAGCTCCAGGGTCCCCAGTAGCTCAGCACCCCTCTGAAGTAGACCCCCAAAGGATTTAGAAGTTACATGTATTAAGATGTATTATTTTCAAATTGTATTATTCATTGCTATTTAAAGGATATCATATCAGAATATCAAAAACTAGCCTGTGATATGTGACTGCTTACTGATTTTGGCCTTTTTAAATCCAGGCCCAAAATGTATTTATTCAGACTGGATTTTAACACTTTTAACACTCATCAGCGCGGTGGCCATTTTTTTATGTTTTTTTTAATACTTGTGATTGCATGAATGGAATCAAAAAATGTATCGTATGTGATTATATTTTTAAAGAACTTTGGTTGCCTTGAGTGTTATAAAGGGCTCTATAAATAAAAATGGATAGAATTGATTTAAAAACAGTATAATCTACAATAATCTATCTACCTTATCTAAGGCTATATCTCATCCTTATATTGACTCAATATCTTTTTATTGATCTCTCTGTCATATTTTTTCCAAAAAAGTAGCTCTCTGGAGGAAAAAGGTTGGAGACCCTTGATTTGGAGAAACACGTCAATCTCAATCTCTGCTACTTTTTTCCAGTTATTTGAACTTTTTGGCCTAAATGTCAATGAATAGCACACATTCCTGATTTTTGTGCGAAGAGCAGAGAAAGAGTCGACACAGTGACATTTTAGGAAAATTTGTTTTCCTAAAATGTTTTTTATGTGATTAGGGCCAGAACAGAGTTTATTGACTTATTATTTTGATTCAAGTTTTAGTAGGGATGGGACGCACATTTATTGTCAAAAATAGATTGGATTTACCAGAGTGCTTTGATCATCACCAGAGCATTAAAACACCTTGTCATTAAATCCTGTCCATGTAAAACTTATCTATTGGTTTTGTTTGGCTCCAGCAGTTGTGTGCTTACTGCTGTGATACTGTACATTACAACGTGAAAACCTCAAGTGTGGCCCATATGTGGACAAACTATCGGGTGTAGTTTATATACAGTCACTAGTCCTCTGCAAGACATGTATTATTGTCAAAAATCTTGCACTATATTACAATTAAAGACAAAACCAATTGCCGCTGACACCTGCTCTGCCATGATGTGAATATTTATATTTAGCCGTTTATGTCTTTGTCTCAGTTAAGGCAAACAATGAGTGTAAAGCTCTTAAAACATGATACAGAAAAATGTAATGTTTCCATCTTCTAGAAAAGTCATATTTCTTGTCTAGTAAACTGATAATGTTATGTTTTTTTTGTATTCATGCTTAGGTTGAGATACTCCATCAATGTTTAACGCAATATCAGTTGTATATGAATAAATACTGTATTCTCAGCAGTACTTTTGTGACTTTGTAGTGTGTGTAAATAAAGTCAGTATCGGTTGTTCTCCTGCCTGTCAGCGATGCAAAGCTTAAATTGTAGGTTTAAAAAGTCTTTGTGGCAGCGACACGCAAACACACACCTACTTACAGAACATTTAAGCCAGATGGAGCCATATCCCAAGCAGCCAATCAGAAGATGACAACCTGGCGGGATATCTGGTTTAAGCACTAAGCTATATGAGTCGCTGGGGGAAAATATTTCTTGAAGATTTTGTCAATAAATCTCTAATGAGTCCTGTCCTTTGCACCTCTCAGCACTTTATCGCTCCCACATTATACTTTTGTTAAATCAAATTGAAAAGGTGCAGCTCTGGCTCACCTCTGCGGGGGACATAAAGCTCCTATCACAAGTGTCTTATAACAAAATGAATGTATTTGACAAGAGTGGGCGGTAGACTTCATGACACAGGGTTTTTCAAAGTGTCAAAAGTCCATCTCAGATATGTGCTGTATTTACAAAGCAAATGTGGGTTTTTTTGAATGTTTTTTGTGAGGGGTCATAGTACCAAAGTTTGTTGATGCCCAGTACTGTTTTGCTTGCATCCTTTTTTTTCATTAAATAAATATTACTAAAACATTTTACTTACCCACATGATGTGTACTTTTAACAAACTGCCAAATTAAGACCAGAAAGTAGACTGCACTAGTACAACTGAAGGATTTTATCTCTATTTTTTAATGCTCTGCGGACATTTATTATTTTGAAAAATTCTGAAAAACCTGCACAACTATTGACACTGTTTCTTGATTGCCACTTTTTTAATTGCCACTTTTTGTTGTACATAATATATCCTGCATTTAACATGTTTGCACATTTTTTTCTTTTGCACAATCATGAGTGATTCCGTGCCAGATGTGACATGTACATTTCTCCTGTGTGAGATCAATAAAGCCTCTCTTGTCTTATCTTATCTGTTGTTATGTTTTTACCTGTGTGATTTTAATAGTGTTTTTATGGTTATCCTGGTGTTTGTTTTATGTGATGATTTGTGTGATGTGGACTGTGAAGGAAAGACAATCTTTAAATACAGATTGATTGATAGATAGTACTGATGCATGTTTAAACAAGAATAATGTCTACTTGTCATCTGCTGATACACCATACCGAGGTTTTGCAAGTCTTGCTTTCCGGCTGCTGTCAGATGGTAAAACAAAAACTGCTATCCTTTGTAAATACTGCAATCATGTGAAATCTACATACTTATCTATGTATATTTTGTGTGTTCCTTCTGCACTGCAATCCAAAATGTCCCCACTGTAGGACAAATAAAGACTTATCTTCTATCATTAGTCCCCTAGCAATGGTAAATATATGCAAAATCAGCACTAACCAACAGCAACATAATAATAAATTATGTATTGTAATCTCAGCCTTAAAAGGTGAATTCTGAACCTCACTGTTAACCCTTTAATGGTTTCCTGAACTATTGCTAGACCACCATTTGAATCACAATCTACTTGAAGCATCCTTGGAACTGAAATATACCTCTTTGGGGCATCTCACTTGGTTTAAGACACTTCTACCATCAAACTGCATCTCAACCATTTGGTAAAGGCTCATCATTTTTCTTTTAAAAACAAAAAAAACATGGGGGTTAAAAAAAAGTGTTTTTTGTGCTCCTACATCTTAGAAAATCCCCCCCTCCATAAAAAATACTCTTCTATGAGTGAACATTAAAGAGCTAAAACACAAAAGAGCACTTTCACATCATGCACGTCTTCACAACATCACTTCCACTTGAGCACTTGTTTGAACACTCCCTGCTCACAAAGGTATAATATAAGTCTAAGGATGTGCCACACAGTGTGAAGGGAGTTTTGAAGCTGAAAGCATAATGCTGTTCCAGTCCAGGGGGGGTGAGGCTGAGAGCTGTCTCGTGTCCTGTGACTTTGAGAACAGAGAGCAGGTGAGGTGTTGGGACAGCCCGCTAAATGGCACAATCTAATCCAGCGAAAAAAGAATCACGGTTAAAAGGATTATGGGAGTTACGGATGTTGAAGGACAAAGATTCTTCTTGGCTCAAAGCAAATGACAGTCATTGAGTTGATGACCGAGAAGAAATGTAATGAGTCACATATGATACGCACAAAGCTGTGGGTGACGTTTCGAGGAGTGCGTTCCAAGTCGTACAGCCGTCCAGGTTTTCTTTGCATTATGGATGACTAATGTAGGGGCATTACAGTGCGCTCATCATTTCTGCATTAAAAACTAATGACTTATCGAGCAAGACTTAAAAGACACACGTATATTTAGTTTTAGAGTAAAGAAAATGGTTGTTAACCCTTTACCATTCACTTCTTGAGGAACAATGTAATTCTTTCTTTTTTTGATTTTTTGAGATGTGGGAGCACTAATAACACACATAATTGTTTTAGTTTTTTTTTTGACCCACTATTTTTTTTTTTCAATTACAGGCCTTTACCAAATGGTTGAGGTGCAGTTTGGTAGAAAAAGTGCCTAAAACCAAGTGAGATGCCCCAAAGTGGTATATTTCAATTCCTAGCTTCAAGTAGATTTAGTGATTCAAAAGGTGATCTACCAAATGGTTGAGAATTTTTATTTATTTATTTAACTTTTATTGAAGATATTAGTTTCAACAAAAACATCCATTCCATGATTACTGTCAGATTACTTACACGTGAATTCTTGACTTCCAAACATCAAAATAACCTAGATGCATGTGATGTGTTTGTGTAGTTAATTATATATGAGTGATGGGATTCTTGCCCTGGACCTATCCCCAATCAATTCTGTGGTGCCAATTCTGCAGCTGCTGTTGCAATTTTGGGCAATAATGAATACATTCAACTGAAAGTGAATATTTTATAGAACGCAATAGTAAATAAAAAACCACTCACTCAAGCACATCTCTGTTGAAGGGCTTCTTGCTGTTTCCCAAGAACTCCCCAATCATCTGTCGGCTGAGGCCCTTCCTCTGCAGCAGGAAGTGAGCCACACCGATTGGAGTGTCCGGGATGAAGCCTCTGGAAATCAGAAACTGCAGCCCTTTGTCTGGGTTTCTGTGGGACCAGAAACAACATGAGAAAAGAGATACAGTATAGACGCTGTGAGTTCAAGATTAAAGCGAGGCTACCTAACTTTTGTCTATTACATTATCTTTGTCCCAACAGAAAAAAAGTAAACGGCTGTAAACAAATGAGACCACAACATGCTATTAGAAAAATATTTTTAGCAAACTTGTAATCTTTAGCAAACTCTGGGCTGCGATCTGATTGGCTGAGCATGTATTTGTGACATAGGCCAACACATACACACATAGAATATAACCAACTTGTTTTGAGAGCAAGTACGAGCAAGTTAGATGTTATTATATAGTTTGGTTGTTTGTGGTTTGAAAGTCAGGTACTTAAGCTTAACTTAAATTATATTCTTCCATAATATATCAACAATACAATTCACAAACAGTTCTGACAGCAAGATACTGAGGGAGGAGGCTATCAAACAATCCAGTTTATGGAAGTTTCAAAGGGAGGAGTCAGAAGGACAAGGCTTTGTATAAAATGTTGTTAGAAATGTGACATGTCTTAGAGCTTTAAGGTTCTTCCACGCCACTGCTTTCGGAATATTGCCTTAACATCTCATTGACTTCCATGAATTACTTATCATAAACAAATACTTCACTCTAGTGCCTTCTGCAGTGAAGACAGTTTCAGCGCGGTGCATTTAGATACCTGCTTGTATATTCACTATTTTTAATACCTAAAAAAAAGAGATGCTCCAGGGACATACTCCATTAGTGCCTCAAGCTTTTGCTACATACAGAGCTTAAAAAACCCTTACGTAACAGGGCAGTTTGTGCACTGCTCTAATGGGCTTACTAAAGGGCTGGACACAGGGAGAGAGAGGACAGTGTGACGTCCAGGGCAGAACCGAGGCTTGGAACAGGACCAAACAAAGCAGATGTTTGGAAACAGAAATATAGAGACATGAGGGAGTCAAGAAGCAGCTGCCAACACAATATGGCAAAATCTCATTTCAGTAAGAGCCAATGGGAGATGCATTACATTAGGTATACTTTATTGTCCCTGTAGAGAAATTACACCGTATTACTTCTCATAAGTGATGTTTAAAGGAGCCGTATATTTGACATCTAAAATGAAACCTATAGTCAGGGTAGTACTGACCAATCTCTGGGTTCAAAGCCTTTGGGAGAGAATTGTCATATGTTGAATACAATCGCACGCCTGACCACAATATGGCTTTTGGAAAGACAAAACTGTACCCATGTGTGATCAGTGAGTGCGTGTGTGTGTGTGTGTGTGTGTGTGTGTGTGTGTGTGTGTACAGTATGTAAGCTCAGTATCAGCGTGTGATCTGGAACAAATGAAACTGAAGAATGGCGGCTGGGTAGCTTCATTAAAACTGTCTGATGTCTGATAGTGTTGTTTTCCTGCTTTAACCTGGTTCATCTCTCCTTTTGGCTCATGTTTATTTTACACCGTCCCTGTAAAATATGAAATCATACCATCTTTTCCAATTCCCCTTCTATTTTTTTTCTTCTGCAAATCTAGCCCACTTTATTGCACAACTTTGGTCAAATAACTTAAACATATTTCTTGAAGCAACCTGTTTAAAATGCAGAGACTACACCAGCTCAGGAATTAGGAGGAGGATATGAACTGGTGGAACTAATAAGCCTCCAGCCTTTCTTCCCCACCACATGCGCACACACATGTCAGCTCTCCTTTTACGTGCTATCTCAAACCTCTTTTAGGCCAATTCATTAAATCAGAGCTTAGCTGAAAAGGTGTTTGATGACGAGGATGGGAAGTATGATTGCAGATAGACAGAATTTATAATAAAAAAAAAACAGAGTTCACAGCTATTCTCCTTTAAGAAAGCTCTAAGGTGAATCAATAAATAACATTATGTTGTAGGACTTTTGATAAAGAACAGGTCTTAATGTTGATTTATAACTAATTTGCAAGGTCTAAGAGCCTTGTTACAATTTCATCCACATTGTAATAACAATTATAATTCCTGCTGCTGCTCTTCAATATTGAGCCTGTGACTAATCAACTACAAGCGCAGTACAATTAAAACGCTTCTGCAATATTGAGGAATATCCGTGCTTACAAAATAGTTTTGATACACGGCAGGTTATATGTGTTTTAAGTGTTTGTTATCATTTTGGTTATCATAGCTTACAATACATTTTCAAAACATTCAAATTTCATGAGATTTTTATTTGCTTTTTTTCCAAGCTGTGATCCAATTAGGTTAAAACAAATATGATATACCTCACTTTGCATGTAATGAGGCTGCCATATTTTAGTTTCACATATGAAGTTGAACAACAGAAGAAAAAAGTGCTTTTGAACAATATTCCAGTTTTCTGAGTTTAACTTGTATTGATGTAATGTGCTGTGAAATTGTGTTTGAAATAAATCATTTAACTTAACTTACTTAAAGCCTTACCTTTTCCCTGCCCAGTCCCCTATAAATCAAAAAGTACCGCAAACTCTGGCGAATGGATGTGTATTCAACTTGTTCTCTGCAATCGCAACAAAGAACTTTTAAACATTTGCTGGATCATAAATACTTGCAAAAATAAGTGAATTTGATACTCCCTAAATCACCGAGACAGGGGCGGTACAACAAGAACACAGCATTAAGCATGACGGACCTTGAAACGCTGCTGTGTCAATGGTAATTTATACAGTGCAATTCTATTACTGCCTCTGATAGCATCTTCCATCTCGCTTATTGATTTTCTGCACTGACATCTCTTTCTGGGGAAAAAAAAACCAAAGAAGGCACCTCAGACGATCAGGGAGCGGGGCCTGGTACTGTTTGTTCTGCAAGCTCAATGGGGAGCGGTGAAGAAAAACGGTTTGGCTTCAAGCACGGGGCCAGAGGCATCCCATCAAACTTCAAGTATGGCCCCAGAGAGATGGGCGCGTGAGCACTGAGCAAACTACACTTCTGCGGATGTCCTCCTGCCACGCTGAAGATATGAGAGAAACACAACAGGAAAACAACTACTGCAACGCTAAAAGGCAACACACAAAGACCGTATGTGTGTGAAGATGCAGAACTTGCAGAAGTGAAAAGTAAAATGCCTTTTTTTTGAGAACCTTAAGAGTTCCAGTTGACAAAATGAAATGAAGTGCTTGTATTTTGTAGTATGCTCAAGATTTATAAATGATTTTTGCTTTCTGGATGATTCCTGGTCAACTCACGATAAGTCCCATCCAACTATTTGTATACACATTTGTGCTTGTTGACACACCCAGGAGGACATTTCAGAGATGTTTTGGCCATATTTCAGAAATTATGAATGGTAGCAAAGATTTTTTGACTCATTCTGTCATATTTTCAAATAAGCGTGACTTCAAATGATAATACCAACAATATACAACATCTCAAATGGTAGCCACTCCTTCTTCTGAAGCCGCCTTGCCTTGAACGGCACATTTGAGAAAATAAAAACATGTTTATTTGGTGATAAATGTTTGTGTAAGCTCTCAGTCATACAGGGATTGTTCAAAATAAAGGAAGGTTGCTCAACCACCATCCGTACATCCGACGTTTCGTTCTTTCCATCTCCTTGAGTGAGTTCTTTGGATTAAGAAAAAAAACGTCGGAAAATCTGCTAACTGAATTGCAGATATGGGTGAGGAACCTTCCTTTGTTTTGGCGATAAATAGCTTAACAAAACCACTAACAAGGAGTAAAAAAAAACAAAAAAAAAAGGTTTTGTTATTGCTCATGATCTCCAAAATATGGCCAAAACAAAGACATTTCTGCCTGGGTTAACAATATATGTGTAGACTTTCAAGCACAACTTGAATTGATTAATGACTATTATATGATCACATCAGCTCTGGCCCCATTACCCTTTGTGATGGCACTCACACATTGAAGAGGTTGAGCCCGATGCGATACAGGCGCTTCCTCATGATGTCGGTGGACAACGTGGGCGACTTGCAGCTGGTGGGGTTCTCACAGTGGTAACGGGGCAGACTCAAGATCATGGCCTGCAGCGCCTCTTTGGATGAAGCCTCGGACGTGGAGCGCGCTTCTGTGGACGCGCTGCTGCTGCTCATCTGCTCTGAACTGTTATCAGCCATCTCTGAGCTGCACCTCTGCACCCCCAGCGTCTCCATGGCGGGAGAGTGCCCTGGGACGGCCTGCAGGTGCGCGCTTGTACTTGGAGGAGGCTGTGTGGGGGGTGGTGGAGGTGGGACTGGGATTTCATCAGCTGGAGGGATTTTATCTAGAGGCGTGAGGGGCGGTTGCTCCAGCTCTTCTTCGCTGGGCGGTGGAGCGGGGAACTCCACGTCTTGTTCGCCGATATCGGCTATTTCTGTTTCAGGGGGAGGGGGTGGAGGTTCTTGGGGCAAGGGTGCCGGGACAGTCGTTTTCACTTCTGCAGGCAGGGGAGGAGGAGGTTTTTCTTGAGGCGAAGCTGGCATGGCTGTTGAAGTAGCTTGTGGTTGTTGTTGTGTGCAGCTGGTGAGGTTTACCGAAGCCGACGTCTCGACCACGGACGACGAAACTGTGATATTCTGACTGTCAATCTGAACCGTCACGTCTCTTATTGCCATCATCAGCTTGCTCGCGCTTCTCGACAGCTCGCTCGGATTGGTGGGACCTTGTGACTCGCCGCCACCACCTTCTCCTCCGCCTGTTGCATCCGTTGTAAATTGATACCCGGCTCCTTCTTGCAAAGAGCACATTGTCTTGAGGCTCCAGTTACTCAGAGCGTCATCTATAGACTTGGCCAGGGACTGGACTTGCTCTGTGAAGGAGTCTTCCAGGTCAGTCAGTGTGCCCCCCACCGTGGCGGGCAGCGACGGGGAGCGCACTAGAGGAATGCCTGCCAGGTTACAGCCTTCAGCCAGGGCGCGTTCAGCAGAGAAGCCCTCGGTGTTTGGGACTCGGACTTTGCGCATGGATATTCGCCTGGGCAGTCTGCTCTCCAGGAGGGAGTTGCGGATCTTTTCAAAGTTCTTGCTGAGCTGGTACTGGCGGAAGGCGGTCTGGATCTTGCAGGCAGCACGGCGTGAGATGAAGTGCCCGCCGTACTTCTGCTCTAACATTTCGATCTAAAAGAGAACAGCAAATAAAGGAAAACATGTTAATTAATTTATCAAGTTAAATATTATTGACAGCCTCTCACTGATGGAATGAATGACTGAGGAAGTGAATGAGCTGGAATAATTGTTTTTACAGACTTCTAAGTTTTCTATGTACATTGCAATTTTTAATAATATAAACGCACATATTTTGTGTTGTATAATCACCTAATGTGTACGAGAACAAAGGTACCAGACGAATCACAAACATGAAAAGTTATAACTGTCTGTGTATGTGTGTAATTCAATTCTTTGGCAAGAAAAACAAATAAAAAATACAAAGCTGCAACAAAACTCAATAAAGCAAAAAAGAAAAACCTTGCTGTGTCATTACATTGTAAAAATTGTTCATTTCTTCACCAAATAAAAATCATTATCTCCACATATCCCACAGAGGCGCTCTCCTCACAAATCAAAATTGTCTAAATGTGGAAAAAAGCTATTCATCTTTCTAGTGAAAAATGGCGCAAATGCTGTGGGAAATAGATAGAGATGTAATATAGCCACGTCTGGCAGCGGCTCAAACACTCAGATGAAACCTCTTTGAGTTTCCCAGAACAATCAGGATGTGGAAGTGCCCTTATCTCCCCCATACACCGCTTTGCTCATTTTGAAATCCTTTTTATTGAAGTTGAATAGATGTATGTATCCCTCTCTGCGATCTAATTTATCATAAGCTAAGAGTCTTCACATACTGTATTACAACAACCAAAAAGACAAATTGTGTTTTCGCCGCTAGAATGATCCGATGTTCCTACAGATGTTCTTTCAGACATCTTTTGAAATAGTTATTCAAAGCATTTGCTGTGTTTGAATTATATGTACTCTTTGGATTAATGGTGGCAAAACCCATACGGTATGATGTAATGCCGAAGCTAATTATCATGCAAAACACAAGACATACCAATTGTGTAACTACTTCATTAACACTGCACCGGATCAAATCTGCTCTAAATCTATCATTTCATAAGCAAACATTTTAAAGTCTTTGTGAAGGTTAGCTAACTGGGTGCGTACTCCTATCGCCGCAAAGAGGTGCTGATTGGCTGTGATGGCGTGTGGAACGTGGCAGGTTGACACGGCCTCCCTCATTGTCATTGGATACATACGCAATCACTTGCAAAGCTCTTTAGAATAGACCAATGACACTGAAAATCCATCTTATCTAAAGCATTTACATTTCACTGCAGTGCCACTGTGAGCCAAGCGGGACGGAGTGAGAATATTAAGGTGTTTTCTGAATAGGATGCACCACTGTTTGATAGGGACATCTCAGTGGATCTTGTTGCCATCCGTTCGAGAGCACCCATACTGAATATTAATCATGGTCCCCTTCACTGCTGTTAGAAGTGGCTTGACTTATGACATTAATGTTTAAAGAGGGCTGCAGAGGTTGGTGTCTCTTCTCCAAACGTCTGTCAAGGACTTAGGCAGCAGGTGACCTTTAGATTGAGAAAGTCTGCAATGTGCTGAGTTTGATGGGGTGCGACAGCTTCTTATTACATAAACCACATGTGTTTCCTAATATTTGGATTTTCCACATTCATCATTTTTGATAAGCAAGAAGTTGATGGTTCAATGCAGAAGGATTTTATAATGGAACTCCGGCCGGGTTTATTTAATAAAGTATTAAGGCTGTATTTAATGATTATTTTAGGAAAAGGTCAGTGAATATAAGATGTTTTAAATTAAATTCAACCTAAGAAAATCCAGAGGGATGCCACACACAGACAACTTCATAGAGCTGTAAAACGAATTGGTTGTTTGTAAGTTACTTTTTTGACACCTTTTTGATTATATGATTGCAAATGATTAAATTAGTTAATTAAAAACAGCCTCCAGAGTGGAACAGAATAGATACGCTGTGTGGCGGGAGGCTTTTTCACAGCCGTATGAAGAAAAAGGTGTGAATTCTCTGTTTGGAATGACCTTAGCACTTCCTGTCACGTTCATTTGGGCATGCGCAGTAGCTGAGAACAAACGTAAACAGCAATGGCGGTCAAGTAATGCTACATGGAGGAGACCCACGCAAAGCTGTAGTTTCCGTTTCCATTTTCGCAGCTGCTGTTAAATGCAGAATGATGTTGGTGCATTATTTCCTGTCTTTGCGGTGGCCCGAAGAGGATGTTATTGAGGAAGTGACTATACTGGTGGGGGTCGCGCACGTCGTGTTGCAAAGTTCCACTGCCCCCAACTGGCCAAGCGCTAGCACTACATCGTTTTCCATCGTTGTGTAGACGCTGTGCACTTCGAATAAGGAGCCTTGTCGTTTTTGCTAATTGCTTTGCAGCGTCTCCTCAGCGTCTTAGTCTAAAAGGGGCCTATGTATAGTGTGTGTTTGATGAAAAGACAACGTGACTTACATTTTTTTAATAATTTCAAGCATTAATAAAGAACATAAAGATGTGTAGGAGTTCTGCATTGAGTCAAATTCAGTGAAAACTTACAAGGGCTGGGATTTCATGTAGAAGAAGAACAAGGGCGTAGAGACGTAGGCTTCACCAGACTGTGATATGTAGTGTGCTGTTCAAAATAAATCGAGCACATACAGCAGCAAAATTGTTCAGTGTTCATAATCTGTGCTAAATCTGACGAATGTTGTGCATGTCTTCGATTTGTTCATACAGTGTGTACTTTGTAAAGTTTCATAAATTAGGATTGAGCTCTGTTCTTTCTTGAAAATGTTTTTTTTAGGGATTTGCAGAACTCGATGCACCTGATCTAAGGAAAGGATTTGGGGAAGTCTGCAGGAGTCTTTTCTCAGACTGAGCCGGTTTCCAAATTAATCTGAATAAAATGGATGGATGTTTAAGCTCGGGGGAAAAAAAGCAGTAAAGCAAAAGTCAAAGTCGTGAAAAAATACTTTCCAAAGGCAGGCTGGGACAAAATGCAGGAGGGTGAAGAACAAGTCCAGGGCGGAAATGGTGCGAGTGAATCCCTGTTATCCGTTTGTCACCGCTGCCTGTGATCACTTCACTAAGCGCTGATGGAGAGAGATGACTCAGGGAGAGCCGCAGTGACACCGCTCCTCTATCAGGGTCTTCAAATCAATTGCGATGGACAAACCAGCACAGGAGAAACCTCATGTATGGGGTCAAACAAACCTCAGGTGATGAAAAAACAAAGGAAATACTGAATGTAATGGAAGATGAACAAAATATGGATGATCAGTGTCTAATCCCTGGTTTAAATCAGCTTTTGTTTATTACAGTGAACTTGCAATGTCATGGTTGAGATAATAAGCTCTTAATAGAACATTTGATTGTGACAACTTGAGGACGACTTCCACCCCACAAGCAAGCACACTGTTGCTATTCCCTGAAGAAGTATTTGCGTATGGATACAAACAATCACATTTTTCTTGTCATCCCTAATGAGCAGTTTGTGGGTCTCCATTTCTAAATGTGCCCATTATGCAATCTCACAGGGTGCAAAATCGGAGGGCGAAAATTTGAATCTGCAATTATTAGTTTGTATATGTGCCGCGTTCGGAGCACAGAAAAATCAGCATGATTAATAAGGCGATTATATAAGAGCAAAACTGGGACACAACTAATGCTGACTGGATTACAAAATGAAGACGATAAGGCTTGACGTCATTGCAAGATTTTAACAGTCTCACATATTATTATCTGGGCTTGCAGTTGTTTTTTTGCAGATTATGAGTTTTTTTTGAGGAACCTTCCAGTGGCAATCCATCAAGACAATTATTATTACTTTTCTATTAAAGGTTCAAAATAATATATAGTTTTCCCGTTTGAGCATCTAGTATCATCAATATCAAGTATTTATCATGATAAATATATTCAAAGCAGTCCCCCCTTAAAGAATAAGCATCATCAGTAAGATTTGATGGAGGGGAATAGTTAGACCCATGGGTTTAGGCCTTAGCTGTCTATCAAGATGCTGTCGCCTGCATTCAAAAGATGTCTCTCCATCTTCACAGTTTTGAAAGTAAATGAACTTCACTGTAATTATGACAGCAAAATATATTTCAGTTTCAAAAATTTCCCCTCATAGTGGTGAACTGAAATAAATATTTAATAACTTTGTGATACATTTTAACAGATAGACATACGTACAATTTGCTCACATACTTTGGCGGTAATTATGACTATTTTTCATAGTAACCACTTAATCATTAGTCTGAAAGAAAGGTTTGCAGACACCAAGGACTTAGCCCTCTAGCCTTTCCCTTAATGACTTTCTGTTAACTTGCAAATGAAGTTTAAATAGGTGAGGCTTAGCACTGTTCAGAGTTCACACAGCTCTGGCGAGGGGATATTTTAAAGAGCCAGGACTTTAAGTGGAAACCATAATGCAAATTCAAAAGTTTTAGCACTAAAATATAGCTTAGTTTTTAAGATAGTGCCATCTGGGAAATACTGCCAGCTAGTTTACTTATGAAAAATGATAAAACGCCTGCTTGGATTTATTAATTTTGGATAGGGATGCATGAAAAATATAGCTCCAGGATATTCCTCTTGTACATGGATAATAACGACACAAGCTGTTTTCAACCAAAGCTTTGAAGTCAACTTAAAAAATTGGTTTATTGGTTGTGTTGTGTGCATAATTAGCTATGCTTTGTTGGAATTCGCGAAACAATAACACGTCAGGGAGTAGGAGGCTTGAAGGCAGTTAACATTCCTCCACCACAAATCATGGTACTGTGCATAGGGTCCAATTACTTTGACATTGATCCTTGGTTCCACCTCCACACCACGATGACATCTGATCAATCGCACTGATCAACTATCTCAAGGCCTGTCGACGGCCACATAAATGAGATAGCTTTTTCAATCCTAGACCAAGAGACTGGAAATATTGTCACGGAGGAGTGCAAAGCTAAAGACTTCTAAGAGAAAGTGATAAATTAGGAGATGAAGTCAAAACTGAGAAAAAATGAGCGAAGCGGTGAGGAGAAGAACTTAAAAAGAAACAATCTCAGCAAAATATGGCCTCAATTTCTCAGGTGCGCATTGCTTTAGTGCGCTATTCTTTTATTAGATTTAACCAAATGTAACAGTGTGTATTGAGGACAGGCAGAAGCGAGCTGCTTTACCTGAGCGTTGGTCCGCACAGGAGTGGAGGGTGTTGGTGGTTAGGTGAATGGGCGATGGAAATGGAATGGAGATGGGTCTTGGTGTGATGTGATTATTAATGGATGGCACATGAAGACCTGATGAACAGCAGTAGGGGAGGAAAAAAAGAATGCCATTTCAGAGATTTAGTCAGACACACAGCCTTTGCAAACGTACAGTCACAAACATCTGTATATGACAACAACGTGTGAATCCGTCACCTAAGAAAGACCTAGAACTAAAGTTAAATCTTTGTGAAATCAGGTGTAAATGTTGCCAATATTGAGGAGTTCTTCACAGCAATGGGTAATGATTGATAAAGCCATGGTAACGCGCATGGTGGTTGTGATAATGATTATGACAAGGAAGCTCATTTCATTTAGATTTGCAGGTTAAATCCAAAAGACATAGATATTTCCATTGCTTCTCTCCCCAACATAAACTCAGTCACAAATCTATCAAACCACAAAACTGTTCACTACCAACACGCACATCCACTCCACACCCCTCCGCTTTAATAGCCCACCCCTCAAACCACTCGACACCAACACCCTACCTGCTTATTTTTGAGGTCAAGTGAGAGCTCATAGTCGGAGGTTTTGGGATGCGCTCCGGCCCCGTTTCGCTGTACCCTGAGAGGCGACGCCGTGTGGTGCAGGCTGGCTCTCCTCCCCGCCATCCCACCTTTCCCTCCACCTGCTTCATCATCAACCTCCTCTTCAACCGGTTTGGGTTCCTCTTGCTTCGTCACAACCTCTGCAACCTCTTCCACCACTTCTTCTACCACTCCTTCAGTTTTTTTGTCTTCTTCAGCAGGCGCGGGCTCCTGCACAGGCTCTTGCGGCAATTCTTGCGGCGGTTCTATCGGGCTTGGGATCTGAACTTGCGGGACAGATTCTAGTTCGGGTTCGGGCTCAGATTCAGGCTCTTCGGGGGTGGGAGGAGGTGTTGGGTGTGGCTCTGGTGGGGGCTTTGGTTCTTCTTGGGTTTGTGGTTGGATCTCTGCTTTGCTCTGCTGCGCTGGCGGAGTTGGTGTGTCTTCTTGCGGCGAGACTTCTGGTTGGGGAGGTTCTGGTTGAATTTCTGCCTGGAGATCAACCTTCTGCCCCTCGCCTTCGCCTCCCTTGCCCTCCTCCCCACCAGATGGCGCTGGAGATTGGTCATCGCTGCAGAAAGGAGGAGAAAACTCAGAGTCAGGGTGCTGCTGCGTCCGTGTTGAGCTCTGATCTCGGCTTGGCGGTGTCTGGGTTCACCTGTGTTTGTGTGTGACCATGTCCTACCATGTGCGGCTATCCCTAAGCTACAAACCGACAAAGCATTGTGCGTGACAGAAGCTGGACACAAACATAATACTCATCCAAAAAACGTAAAGAAAAAATGAGGATAAATAGAAGGCACATCCAACACACAAACGCGGGGCACAAGGACTTTCATGCATTCAGTGTTGCTCATAAATGTTCAAGATGTGGATGTTTATTGTTGAAATTAGAGGCTGAAGAAGTAGCTTCACTTTTGACATGAGTAAATAATTTTTCTTGCTCTTTGTACCACTGTGTGTTATTTAAAATGATATATGGTTAAATATGGCCCGTGTAAGAATGTTTTTCATTGTAAATTACAAAGTAGATGTTTGCTGTACCTAAAAGGGCCTGTCCTGTACCCATTTATTTTCCCTAAAATAATTGGGAATATTCTTTTCTCTTCATCTTGCACTTTTTTTCAATTCCCATTCAAATAATCACATTGCCAACACCAGAAACTGAACACTTGTAAGGCTATAATAGATTAAAAAACTAAATCATATTTTTAAATAAATTACTAGGATAAATATTGCTTGAGCCAAATGAAAAAACAGTGAGGCCCATAATTGACCAACGGTTTTGGATTTGTTGTCCTCTGCTGTAGCGCCTTTATAGTTGTGCAATCAGTTAAGAGAAAAATAGAATGCCACATCAATAATGCAAATCATTGTTAGCTATTTATTTATTGCTGTCAAATTAATGAAAACTACATAGATGTTTAGATGATTGCTTTTGTCCATTTGGAAAAAAAGTTATTAATATAGAACTGTGAGCTGCAAAGACGCGTATTAGCTGTATGAAAAGTGTATAAGTGTCAGTTATAAGCTATAGCGCTTGAAAAATAAGCAAAACTCAAAGATTTTCATAAATGTGTTTATTTCCCTACCTCCATGGCGTTTTAAAGGGCACACAGTACATCAGAAGAAACCCAGCATCCGCTATGCCTTTCTGCACACTAGTCTCATATTCATTTCACTTGGCGGAGCTTAGGATGGGGGAAAGTTACTTAACAACTCTTGCTTTTAGAATAGAGCTTCTATAAGTGATGAATAATATATAAAGAGAAATAGACTGATCCAATATACCCGGCCTCAACTCCAGGTGCAGGCTTTCTTGCACGAAAATAGATATGGCTGTGAAAAAAAAAAAAAAACTCCTTTGGTATAGAGCAGAAACAGCCTCACCCTCCATAGCGCTATTGTTCTGAATCCAAATGTAGACTTTTTCTATCTTTAACATTGAGGCTGGTAAACTGACGCCCTGTAATCTGTACAAGGCTTTAGGTGTGATGAAGGAGAAAGTTCCAGTCGCAGCAGGGAAGGTGTTGAGAAGGATTATTCATGAGATGCACAGCTGTCCCTGATAACATACAGTAATGCGTCTTGGTGTCCTGCATGTGCGAAACAGCTCCAGACCCTTTGTAAACAACCCGCCTTTGAGCCGTCCCGGGAATCTGCTATATATGGTAGTGCTTGTTGTTGTAGTTTTCTGTTGGTTGAATCAGCAAATTTGTGAAGCCATGCAATACTTGGGATTTTGGGCTCTATAGCAGGCATGTCCAAACTCAGGCCTGGGAGCCAATTGCGGTTCTCAGTGTTAATTTATGTGGTCCTCTGCCTTGATAACCCAAATTAGTCTTTGAGATCACAAACATAAGTTCACTATGTCATCCATCCAACTTCAGCTTAGCCAATACAGACTTGTCCTACCTCATTCTAAAGCCCAGAACGTCTGGAATTCAGTTGTTGACTTTATTTGCACATTCTATCTATACCGACGTGGTTTTTGATTGTGTCACAAACTTTCGTTATTGGTGCTAATGTAGCTGGTGAGATGGTAAACATTAGTCATGCAGCCAACTTCAGCTCTGTTATAGATCATTTTAAATCTCAGAACAGCCCGAAGCCAGTCAAGACAGTTTTTTAGTCCGTGATGTCGGCCCCTGGACTAGTCTGGTGAACTAAAATGGCCCTCTTACTGAAATGCTTGGACACCCTGGCTTTATAGAAAAACAAGGTTGAACTGACACCATATTTAGTGCAGTCATATTATGCTTTCATTCAGTTAAAATGTAATTTTTTTTATGACAATACAGTGGTCGGTTTACCTTTTTGTGTGCGCAATCTTTCATGCTTTTTTCCAGCATGCTCTTCCTGCATAGCGTGTGAATTCCAAAAACATCATATACAACATAAAATAGCTGTTTGTATATCTGATAAAATGACAGTTACCTTTAATTAAAGTCTGCTGTGATTAGTTTAGACGACTACCGCGGTTTTCCCGTAGCGCAGTGTCCTCTGCTGCTGTATTTCATTAGTGTATGCACGGCTTTTGACAGCTGCAGCAGCGCTCAGACCTGACCACATTGATACTGACCAGTTTGATATCCCCCCGATCGCACATCAGCAGCCGTGAGTTCAGGTGGTTAGAAAAGTGTTTAAAATATGTGGTGAGGGGTTTTACAGCCTTAAAATGAAGCTTTTACAATATTAATGTAGCTCATTATATATACTTTTTTTTAATGTAATCCCCATGAAAAACTGTATTACTGATTTTAAATGTAACACTACATTGAGTTACAAAAGTGTCTATGTTTCCTCATATAATTGCAAACGATGAGAAAACAAAGCAAATTTTCACTTGTAAGTAAGTAAGAAGTTATTTATGTAGTGCATTTCACAGACCAAGGTCACCCAAAGTACTTATGGATTGGAACTAGAGTGTACAATTTTTCCTTTTGTAATGAGCTACACTACTGAGTTATTCAATTCCGTTATTTTATAGCCGTAAATCACAACAGCAGTCATTTCGGGGGACTTTGCCAATTTTTCACACCACCAACAAGAGAATCAAACACTAGGGACACAGAAAATGCATTACTAACATTACTGTAATGTATTACTCCCATCACTGCTTCCGTTACATTTAGACTTTTGGTCTATAAAATGCATGATAACTGTCTGATTTTGGACCTGACTTAACTGTAGGTTTATTCTGCTGTTTTTGTCCATGCTGTAAGACATTGCCAAAATTCAATTCTCATGATGTTGCTTTTACTCAATACCCTCAGATATTAGAGTTGTATTCTTTCATCTATATTTCATGTATCTCACATGTTTCCAGAAACAATAACAGAGGTGTTCCACTCTCTGTTTGCCCTGAACATGCATGTGTACACCAACACTCGCTCCCGGCAAAACAAGAGCAGTGGTGATTTAGTTAGACTAATAGTCAATATATTAAAACCTGCAAAGAAATACATTTTTGAATAACATTGTGATTTGTAATTTGTATTTTCCAAATTACAAAAAAAAAAAGAAGTAATTTCTTGATTTTATTTTGTTAAATTGTGTTCCAAAATGTAAAATCGGAAACAAATTGTTTCCTTGTTTTCCCATTTCAAGATGAAAATCTAATTGCAGCAAACTATACAGATCTTTAACCATGTTGTGGGGATTTTCCCTCTCACACACTTGCGTTGCATTCACACACACATTCATACGTGTTTGTTCAATTGTTACTCTATTGTGGTGCATATATTGTATCCCATACTGTGAATCAGGACTTTACAGTGTTGTGTCGGGGTTAATCCACAAACTACACCACTTGGCCATAAGCATAAAGCATTTTTTACTGTCCAGGTTTAACATCTAATTTTACTCATGCTTTTCTAAAAAGTCAAACATCACACCTCAAAAAGTGAAATGATGCAACAATGCCATAAATTATATCAGACAAAAGCATATGCCTTGTTTCATGGAAACTATCTCGGGAGAGCCTTGTGTCCTCCCGTGCACCTTCTGTTTGACGCCCACATGCTTTATCATCTTTTAAAATGCTATTTTTATGAGAGGGTGGTAGGGAAATTGTGCAAGTCCTGCTGCTATTGTGTTTACCTCCGGCACCGAACATATGTTGCACTGTGCACTGGGCAAAGCCTGGCATCTGTAAGGGATGTGAGAGTAAACAGACTGTGGTACCACTGCTGCTGTGATGACGTTCATTAACCTTGGTGGAAAAGCTCACACTGCGTCATCAGCGCGCGCACGAGGTGAGATGAAATGTATTGGACCTCGTGACAAGTGAGTTCAAGGGTCCGTCCTCTGGTGGAGTGGAGCCAGAAATCTGCTGAGGAGGGCATTACAAGCAGCGTTTGCATCAGCATAAGCCGGCACAAATGAGCTCCCAGATGAAGACTGTGCCTGCTGCTGCATGGACTACTGCTACCAATTGTCTCCTCTTTAAAGAATAAACACACCTAATCACAAAAGTTTTTTTTTATCATAACTTTATATTGTAATATAGGGAACAAAATATGATTATTCTGACATTTCTGTTTACCGGGCATCCTGATCTGTGAGGATTTGTGAAAGAATCACTTCATCAAGTGGAGTACAAGGACAGACTGAGAGCACACATGTCTGCATACATAAGCATGTCCCTTCTGTGTAAAGGATACAGTCAGGGGTAAATATGGCATACAAATTCATCTGTGTACAGGAAAAAATGTATGTTTCCCTCTAAAACTGATTTAGTGGGAAAAATTTGATGATTTAAATATTTAATTGCACATATACAAGTAATGTATGTGATAAAATGATTATCTGTAAAATGTTTCTAAAAGAGTTAAACATCAAAAGCCAGGATTCAACCCAATGATGAGACTCTCTTGCATGGTTCCTAAATAATTGTTATGTTGTGTAGATATGAACTGCACTATAACCTGACTTTCTGCTGTGAGCAGTTGGTGTGGAACAGTTTTGTGGCAGATCCAAAAATGACAGTGAGGTAGTGAAATGTTCAGCATCGGAAATAAGGGAGGAGAGTCAAGGTGACAGAAGCCCAGACAAAACCCAAATGTGACCATTAGCAGCAGCCTTCTGCAAACTATTTAAACAAACTGCATGATGCAGACATTTATGTCGTGTAGTGTTCCATCTGGATGAATGGAAAAGGAAAATATACTGTACCTCAATGGTGCATTTTGCATTTTTTGTTTATATTTTTAGAAATTTTGACCTTGCAGTGAGCCAGTGGCTGTAAGAATGGGCACCTTTTGACCATGCTTGCGTCTACAGTACTCCAGGATTAATTGTTTGGTAGGATTTCTGGTCTGTCAGCATAGAACACATTCCAAACAATTGATCTTATAGCATCCGAGAAACCACTGTGACGAAAGTAAAGGCGCCATGATGTTCAGTCTTACAGCTGTTGGGTCAACCTACAAGGTCAAAAATACAAACATATGAACAGTTGTAAAATTCACCTTTAAATTGGGGAAGCCTTAAAACTTTAGGCCCTGAAAATTAAGAAGTCAAAAGGACATGACAAAGATAATGGACATACATAGATAGATTGATAGAACAATAGATAGATACTTTATTGATCCCTGTAGAAGAAATTCAGGTGTCTAGCAACTGATGATGATGGTGAAAATATAATGTTGCTGTAGTTTGATTGCTTGAGCCCACTTATGTTCTCCCTTTTATATCCGGGGAAACAGTGTGTCCCAGAAAAGCCCCCTACAACTCTTTCCTCATGTTACGTAGTCAGTGCAAAGGCAGCAGAAGCTTTAATGTCCGATCCTGCAGCAAATATACCCCCCGACATGTTTAAATCATGAGCTTTAAATGAGTCACGTGTTACTATCTCTGCTGCCTTTGTTCCCATTGCAGCGGCACATTGCACCACAGCAACGATTCATACCTGAGCACAGGCTTCTGGGAATACTTTGCAATTACATTTAACTTCCAGAATACATGCTTTGAATTGTGTTTTGTAAAGTAGTCAGTTTCAATCAAGATTACTGTCGTTGGAATTCTTTGGATATACTATGAATACACTCACACATTTGCATGATATCGTAATGTAAATATGGAAAAGGAGTAAAAGTAAATGTTGTTTTGTATGCCTTTTTCATTACTGTAAATTAAAAAAGGGTAAATTACATTAATGCACCAGTTAAAGTTAGTTTGTTTAATATTGTGTTCTTATAGACACCTAAAAGGCAAATGCCACATTTTTCTAGTAGTTTCAAGATTCTGGGAGTCTTAGTGTTAAAAGAATGGAACTGTGCCTCTGGCGGAGGTCTGTGCTCTACAAGTGCTTGTTTGACACATTTTTATTTATTTTATTAAACAGGGCAGACATTTATATTGTAAGTGCTAGTGTTTTTGTTATATAGGACACAATTGCTTACAAAGACTGGGAAACATACTGGAATGGGTACATTTGTCTAAAAGATGGTCTAGAATTGCTGAGTACATTAGGATCAGAGTTTTACTGTATTTTCTGTCACCGATGGAAAAGCAGTGCAATGTCAACAGAGTGTCATTTCAACAATAACAGTCCACTGGATTTAAAACATGTTGGTCTTGTAAAAAATGCAGCAGGGATTTCAAATTGAATCTGTTCAGAAGCTGCAGCCCCAGGATGTTGGTAAAACAGAAGCAGGAAAGTTTGAGAGGGAAAGAGTGAACAGAGGAGAGAGGGCAGAGAGTATGACAGATGATGAACAGACAAAAACACCAATGGTCAAAGATACACTCCCTCCTCCTCCACACACAAGAATAATACTGATTTAAAACTATACTGCGTTAGTTCACCCATACTTACAATTTGATATGCTATTTATTATCTCCCTTTTTTAGTGGCTCTTATATGATGAACAATTATAAACAGGGTTGTGTTGTACTCACAGTGAGCCATCTTGTTTTTTAAAGGCAGAAATATGCTTGAATGTTGCCCTAAGACAGGATTCAAAGTGGCTGCTCCGAGGCAATGTGACTGAAGCAAGCCCCCTCATACTGATGATTTCATGAAGTAATTGCTTATCATGTGGGCTTTCAAAGAGAAATATTTTTACATTCTCTCCTTTTGCTCTCTCCCTCTCTCTTTCTCTCTCTGTCTCTCTCTCCCGCTGCTGCTTTGCTTCAGGATGTAGCATGTTTTCTTTTTCCACAGAGATCTGACATAATAATAACTGACCTGAATGCAATTATCACATGTTTTAAGGATGGAACGATGTCTTCAATACTTAAGAAAGTTAATTTATTCAAGTCATATAGCTTCAAATGTGAAATCAACATATGATATAGACTCAGAGCATGCAGAGTAACATATGCCAAGCCTTTGTTTGGTATAATTATGATGATTATGACTTACAGTCCTTTTGCAAAATATTCAATTCCTATTTTTTTATTTGGAGTTTTCATGAAAGGAGCCACGGGAGATACATGGGGGTGTAGCAGCGAAGAGACAGTGACAGATGATAGAGGATATGTCAGAGAGTGACTGGAGTGCCTTATACAGTCTAAATGGCCTCAGCTTAATCTTTGCCTACACTCACTTTGAACTGTGATCCCCACGTCACACCGCTCAAGGTATTGGCAAGTGGTACAGAATGACATTGTGTATTATACGTATATTGGGCAACTTGGGTTAAGTTGTGTAATTACTTTGACATTGCTAAATAATCCTACTGTCAAGTGCTGGGAAGGATGAGGACTCAAAATTGCAGGAATGCCAGAATAAAAAAATGCAGATGAAAACAAACTCAAAAATCCAAAAACACGAGGAACCAGGAACAGGGCAGGAAAAGGACATGAACAACACAATGGACCAGCAACAAGAGGAGAGATGCACAGGGTACACATAGACACAGAGAGACAGAGGTGAAACACATCAGGGCGGGGCAGAAAATCAAGACAGGGGAAACAGTACAGGAAGTAAAACCAAACCAAACTACAGAGAACAATGTCAAAAGAAAACCAAAATACAAAATAACAAAATCCACACCGTGACACATAATTAGTTTTTGCGTAAAGAAGATCACGAATAGAAAAGATTCTTTATTCGTCACACAGTGGGGCATTTTCACTTTAAGTCATTTTTTATCTATAAAGCGCATTTCTAAAATCTTTTAAAAAAAATTGCGCTTTACAGTGTTGCATTAAAAGTTATAGTCGAGTTGGAATGAAGAACAACATATCTCTATTTCAAGAATTAAAATACTGATAACATTTTTTTAGTTACATTCATTTTGTCAAAGTGAACGTTGTTTAGCCTCCTTATATGCAAAGTGATATTAGTTGAAAATTAGAAGTAGATGTGCTTTTGATCGATAGTCTAATTTTCTACCCTGCATATTGTTGGTGTGACAAGCTAACACCACAGAACTGAAAGATGGAGCGTTTTGAAATTACTAAAAGTGGCAAAGCTCAGGCCTTCAGCCGCAGCAGGAGTGTTTCTACTGCTGTCAAAGTACATGAGGTTAAAGTAAATCCATTGCTTTCTGTTTCTTTCTGAAATAATAAAACAAGAAGAGACGACCTTTATGAACAAAATCTTGACAAGTATGATCAATCACAAAGAAAATGTATTAGCAATGTAAAACACAACTTAACATCTCCCAAGTTGCCCAGTACTGGTCCACACTGTAATACATGTGTAACACTTCTACTACAACTTCCAATACCTTGAGCGGTGTGACGTGGGGATCACAGTTTAAAGTGAGTGTAGGCAAAGATTAAACTGAGGCCATTTAGACTGTATAAGGCACTCCAGTCACTCTCTGACATATCCTCTATCATCTGTCACTGTCTCCACGCTGCTACAGCCTCATATACTTTCTCCTGTGGCTCCTCTCAGCAGTGAAATTACTTTTACCACGCCAAGAAATGCTCACAGTTCATTCTTAGATAAAAGTTCCTATCTAAAGTGTTTGGATGGCATCTCCAGTACACTGACATTATATTTTGTCATTTAACAGTTTGAGAAATCTAAATCAGCAAAAAGAAATGTTCGGGCCAAGTTCTCTAATTCTTCAAATTAGAAAACATTGCTAATGCATTGTGTTGAACACAGCTACTACTTATTTTGTATAATTTGTGTGCTCCATGTGTGCTCTTACTACTGTGCAAGATCGCTTATCTTATCTTATTTCAAAAAGTAGTCATGGGCTGGAAAATTAGACCTTTAACAGACCTGGAGTTGTTCTGAGAACTATCCACACTAATATCAGAGAGTTCTGGCATAAAAAAACTCTGTCTAAAGAGTGTCTTTTTAGCCTGTAATCATATTATTTCATTGTACAGCTAAGACATCACTAAATTAGTTTTGGCAACACAATTCAACTCCTACCCCTGGTGGTAGCATAAGTGGCATAAGCAGAAATCATTTCTTATCCTGAAAAACTGGTTTCACCCCATACTATACTGAACATAGTATTTTATATTATCAAAGTATTTTTGTCCACTATGGTTCATACTCACTTTTGTATCTTTGCCAATCTGAGACACACAACTGCATCTGTATTTTTTTATTCTGGCCATTGCGCCTCATTTTACCTTTGTACAAACGCCACACTCAATAATATGTAACCTGCAATTTCCTTCCCCTCCACAGCTCCATTACATCTCTGAGCAGTCGCATGAAGTGTCAGCATTTTTTTGCATTTCCCTCCCTCAGTCTTCACCTTTCATTTTGGGTCAAATTAGTTAGTTATATTACTGCTGAGGGATTTCCAGGACAGGGACTCTGCAGTACATAAGGCTGCTGTAACAGAGGCACCCACGCCTGACAGTCCTTCACACGGAGCAATAGGAACAACTTGTACCCTTAAGAGAGCTGCGCTGTGGATACAGTTGTGAAGAAAGGCACATCACATCGAGATCCTTAGTTTGCTCTTTTATCCCAAAATAACTGTACTGTATGTGGATCATTTTAGAGTCCTCTATCCATCAGTAGGTTTGTCAATAATCTGTTTGTTAATGGGTTATCTTGTTTACCTCACCCACTCTTCCTTAGTACTATTTTGATGTATGCATTTGAGTTTATATAGTCTATTTGAAAACAAGTATTACATATATATTTATCAAATATAATGGCTAACTCTAACCCTAATCTGGTCAAGAGTATTAATGGAAAGACAGTTATTTTACTCCTCTACTTAGACATTTGGGCTATAAAAAGTCTTTTAGGTGTCAAAAGAAAACACAAAAGGCTAAAGGTACTATTAGGTTCCATGAAAGCAGAGTCAGCCACAAATTGGAAGTATACACAACATGATGCGACAAAAGGACTGGTGGGAAAGTCCTTTTGCCAAGCACCACTATTACAGAGGTTGGGGACGAGCAGCACAGATACAGGCAGTACTAGTAGCACATTTTGTAAAGTCTTGAATCAATGCGTTCCGTACACCAGAACCTGTTCTACTGAAGGCTCTGATTGATCAAAACCTCCATGTTACTGGAGTGTATCACAGCATGTAATTTTGGAACCCCATACATACCACATTTCAATTCACTCTGTTCTGAGGCTTTGTACAATCTGTCTAGTAGTTTTGTGCGATCCTGCCTACAGACAAATAGAGAGACAGACACAGTCACCCCAAGGCAGGGTAGCAATAAAACAAACAAACAAAGTTTTAGGGAACAACGTGCCTGCACAGATGTTGGTGCAGTTCTACACGGCCATCATCGAGTCCATCCTCACCTCCTCCGTCACCGTGTGGTTCGCTGGAGCCACAGTCAGGGACAAACAGAGACTACAGCGCATTGTGCGCTCTGCAGAGGAAGTGATCGGCCGCAGCCTTCCATCGCTGCAGGACCTGTACGTTGCCCGAGCTCGAGGCCGGGCTGGTCGTATCACAGCCGACCCCTCTCACCCTGCACATGGACTATTCCAACCACTCCCCTCAGGCAGGAGGCTGCGGTCCATCAGGACTAGAACCTCCCGCCACAAGAACAGTTTCTTCCCCTCTGCTGTTGGACTCTTGAACACTTCTTAACCTGTCCCCCTGCCCTTCATAAAGTCACTTTACTGCCCATCATACGTCACTTTACTTCACTGTACTGCTGTCACCTTACATTGTGTGCACCATGTGCACTTGTATATTGTTAATAGTAACTGTATATTGTAAATAGTAACTGTAACTCTATTTTAAATTTAAATTTATTCTTTAGAAGTGTTTTTTATTCTTATTTTTATTATATCTTTTTGACTGTTGCACTGAGCCAAAGCAATTTCCTAGTCTGTGACCTCCTGTTACTTACGTGGCAATAAAAATGATTCTGATTCTGATTCTGATTCTGAAATGACCCTCTCACCAAAAAACCCCAAAGCACTATGGGAAATGTACATTCATTGTTTGGCAGGAGAAAAATTGATAGTATTGCAAAATCGTCTCACGGCACATTTCAATAATGGGCTGGTGAGGCCTCAAGAAATACATCAGTTTTTTGTTTTTTTCCTAAACATGACCATTGTTTAGTAGTGCGGTGCATTATGGGAAATAAATGAGGGCTATTTCCACACAGCTGCAGCAGAAATATAAATGAAACTTGTCGGCAGCCTACGTGTCAAGGAGTTGTCTAGAAGTCGGTCTTTTGTTCTCTGTATCAGCGCTATTTACAGGTTGTGTGCTGATTCATGACACACAGAAACATAATAAGCAGCACTTATGGCTGCTGCAAAGTCATCAAATGTGCTTTTATGAAATCTCCTTTGTATAACGTTTGGAGCTTTGGACACAATGCTGAGATAAGCTGCAATATACAACGTGTACTTCTTACTAGCAATATACTGTACATACTAGTAGTATACATACTGCTGGCAGTTTACACATACTGCTGGTGAGAAGCACACTTGGACTGGAAAATGCAACTAACACTCAGAAAATACTTTTTAATGAATAAATATATACATAACAATGGACAAAAATTATGACAGGAAATTAATTTTCACAAATAATATGTTAAACTCAGCGCAATCAGGTCAAGAGGGCAACAGTAGCTCAGTTGGTAGAGCATTGGCCTTTGAGCCAGAAGGTCGTGGGTTCAAGCCCACCTCAAGATTTTCACCATTGTCTGCTGTCGTTGTGTCCTTGGCAACACACTTAACCTCTGGGAACACCAGCCACAGTGGGGCGGCTGCGGCTGTAAAGTGCCAAACTGCCGTTGTGTCCTTAGGCAAGACACTTCACCCCCATTGCCTAGAATGAGTCTGGTGTGTGTGTGAATGGTTGGTGGTGGTCGGAGGGGCCGATGGCACATACTGGTTGCCTCGCTTCTGTCAGTGTGCCCCAGGGCAGCTGTGGCTACAGTTGTAGTTTATCACCACCGTGTATGGAGTGAATGAATGATGATATGTGAAGCAACTTTGAGTGTCCAAAAAGGCGCTATATAAAACTGATGCATTATTATTAAGAGTAATAATGGACACACAGTATTTTACTACCCTACTTTTGGGCTATAAAAAGTCTTGAAACACTTTTTCTCATGTCCCTGAATGTCCTTCAGACAAATAGATCAATCAGACCTCCTTCTACCTCAATGCATCATGGTCCCTGTAGTCTTTAACTGCCATAACCTTCATATATCTCTCGGTCACAAGCTAGTGTCAAAGCCGGTGTAAAAACATCTCTAAATAGAACTTTGAATGAAAGTGACTGACTTTGATCATGCCATCACGGACATGCAAAAATATATTAACATTTACCTAACCCACAGTTGTAGTAAGTTATGTACCTTTCAGAGTGAATGTTGGTGTATTTCCTTCCCATGTTAGCTTGTGACAGAGGTTGGATTATAGCTTAGATATAATCCCCAAACTCTGATTCATTTTGAAATATTATATAATGTTACATAATTACTGTTAAGAAAGGTTTACGACGGGAGCAGGTTTCAAATTGTCTCCTTGACCACTATATTTTTAGGTATAAGCTTTACACATGCCTACTTCATTTTAGGCTAGATATCAAGTGGACACATGCAAAAAAATCTAACTCACGAAACATAGATTTTAACCTTCATAATATTGTAAATAAAGAAAGGGCGTGAACTGATGTGGACTTCTTCTGTGTGTATTGTACATGTTTGTTTTTTGACCCTTATATTCCAGGTGCAAGAGCAGCTATTGTGTGCGGTAAAAGGCAAAGAAAGGCCTTTTATCTTAATCAGACTGCCTCAGATTGTCAATCGAGCCCTCACCACTCCATACTGGTACGTTTACATGGAGGCTTTTCTTCTGCTTTCAATTAAACATGTTCTTTTCCAAATTTCTTCTGTACTATTCTTCTGTACAGTACATGCTTCTGTACTGTTTTGATTATATTTTAGCAACTTTAGTAACAATTTAATATACAGTATATCTGTCCATGACCATATGAATGAGAGCAGCCGACACCACTGTAATTTGCTTTGGGATCAATATAAGGTATATCTATCTATTCAATGATGCACTTTCTTTGTAAAAGATGTTGCCATGGGTTACATGTTGAATGTTTGTCTCATCTTTACCTGTGACGAGGTGAATCATGCAGCAGATTGGCTGTGATAATGAGCACTCATCAAGACTCTTTAGCGTATGCATGTGCCTGTCACTTGTCAGGCGAGGGGGAGGACTAATTTGAGAAGTTTTCAGATGATGACGAAGATGTCTTTAAATACTTGGAAAAGCCTGTCCGTTTGGCAGACAATCTGTGACAGTCTGAAGCTGCCAAATTTATGACGCATCAATTTATATTTAACTCTAAGACCAAAAAGTGTGAGTGTTTACTATAGTCCCAGCTGGCCACCATGACTCAGACTGAGAGAGGTCTGCTTTGATCCAATGCTTTTCAAAGAAGATGGACCTATAAATAAACAGGGATCAAGTGCAACACAGTATATGCCAAACCTTCAATGCATAGTTTACAAAAGCCTTTGAAAAATGTCGAAAACACATTTTGGAGAACACTTATTAACTGCACGCACTGCTATTCACAGATATTATTATACAACAACTTCAAATATGGTAAATATATGTAGCTGCCTTTAATTACAACATGTCTTGAATCTCACAGTTTATGCAAGTGCACAGCTGCCGTTCAAGCCTATAATCAGCCATCTTGTGATTGGTCCAACAGGCCTCCTCAGAGGTGTCATTATTTACATTTCTGCAAAACTGTTCAAAATGCTAAAATATACAGCAACATTTTTCTCTCAGTTTTAACAAGGACATGTGTGTTTTGGGCCTAACAGTTGCGCTACATTATGGCGTGATTAATTCATTCACAAGTCTTTGCTGTCGTAAGGTAAATTGTTGGTAACATTTTTGTTAAGGCAAGACACTCAAACCCCTGCAAAACTTTATAAGTCAATACTCAACAAAATACTGTTACTGCGACAGCTCAAGTTATATTTAAAGATGCATAGCGCAACGTTTTACTAGGTCAATTACCCGCATGTAGCCATAGAGAGTTATTTCTTTGCTTGGAAGGCATCTCAGAACGATATAAAATGTGTACCTAATTTAGTCACAGACGTTTTTACTTACTCTGGATGCATTGGAAAAACTGTCTTTGCAGAACTTTGTAAATAATGTATGTTTGATGTTTTTGTTGTCTTTTTTTGTGTTATATAGACTCTTTATGTGTCTGAATTAAAGGAGCATTGTGTAAAAATCTGGCCAAAAGTGGTACTGCAACCTCTCCCAATCTCCCTGACTCAGGTTGCCAGATATGCAGACAAATCCAGCTGGGACCATATTATTTGAATAGACAAGAGTTTTGTCAACAACAAATCTACAACAAATCTATAACCAACCCCTTTTTCACAAAGGCCCAGATAGAAATCCACGTTTTATTCCTTGTTTTTTCATTAATGATTTGAGAATCTTAACAAGACCTTTTTCCTGAACTGCGCCCACATGTTACTCTACCAGGGAGATTAGCTCGACACGGTGAGTTCTGGCAACCAGGATCACGGACGGTGAGGGCGGGACATCGATGAAAATGAATGAAAATAATAACGAGATATAGGGTCTGTAAAACTAATTTTGAAATTCTGACATCTCGGCTAAACTGCTGTTATCAGTTAAAGAAGTATTCGAAAAGAGCCTGATTAATCATTGCCTATTGACATCTAAGGGCCAAATAATGATGACTGAATTTTACAGATGCTATTTCAAAGATAATTTTGAATGCACTGGAAGTCTCTAAGTATCTCTGTTTTGTGCTTCCTTATTTTTTTTGCTTTTTTCTACCTGAGATGTTACTGCAGTACAGTGTTCATGGTTTTACACTGGTCCAGACCAGAGCAGATAGGATTCATGGTCCAAACCCAGCAGATCAAGCAAAAATCCACTGGAGGAATGCTAACTTGTTGAAAAATGCTAATTTTAGCTAAATGCTAATAGCTTTTTACTTTGGACTAGAGAATATGGTCCGAACCAAGCAGCTACTCCACATTGTGACCTGTCCTGCTCCACCCATAGGCTACTCCATCTCTGCTACTGTGACCTGAAAGGCTGTTGCTGATTATTACTATTGTTAGCTTTTTAGTGATACATTTGATCTTTTATTTTTTCTGACACCTGAATTTCTCCTACAGGGATCCATAAAGTATCTATCTATCTGAAGTTTAGATAAACCTATCCACATATAGCATGAGCTGTAACTTAGCCTCATGATGTTGCTTGCTTGTCTATTCAACATTTAAGGCAAAATTTTGATGAATCCAAGCAAAAAAAGGCACCCCCTCATAAGCTGCAGAATGCACTTTTGTGGTTAAGAAATCAGACTATGCAACCCATCACATAACCTACCGTCCCACCATCACAGTAACAAATATAGATCTGACAAACCCTTGTGTGAGATCTCAAGCTGAGTCCTGCAGCTCCATAGAGTCCTCATTATAAGTGACAGTGAAGTCCTGCACACACCTCCCTGCTGTCCACTCATTTAAATGATCCAGGTAAACCGTGTTACTACCTGTCGTGGAATAACTCATTTGACAGAGCTGCTACGTGCTTTCAAATGAGCTTCTGCAGACACCAACACCACTGCTGACCTTTTCCTTGTCTGGGCCCAGTGGCAAAGACCCCGGATTAGTCTCAGTAGAAATGCAGTGCAAATAAAATATCGATGATTAGATTACGGCTCTCCATTCGTGACAGCGCGTGTAAAGCGATGCATCATTATGTGGTCGGGGAATGATTCAGAAGGAGCAACGGGGTAATCAGGAAAGAGGCACTCATCTGATTTCTATAAAGATGGATTATGGGGTTTAGTCTGAATTTTCCAAGCAATGGAAATGTTGAAAAGGGGTTGGGTTTTGTACTGGATCTGCATTGATATATTTTGTTTTTTGTTTGGTTTGTCCCAACAGAAAATATTGTATTGTAAAAGTGCAATGTTGTGAGCAAATCAGACTACGACATCTTCATCTTATGAGAAAACATTTTATATTTTGCATATTCTTAAGAACCTGTAAGAAAGAGCCCTGTGTGTCACCTTTTCACTCTTTAGGTTGAGAGCTGATTGGCTAAGTGACGGTGGTCCCGTTTTTCAATGTTCTGGCCAAAAAAGCTGATATGACAGAGGCCAAATAATACATGCTTGAAAACTAGTGATTGCTATTATATTAGTTTTTTTTTTTTTTAAGTATTAAAAAAAAGAAAACTAGTGATTGAACCAAGAGCAGAACTGGTTGTTTGATGGATGGTATTTTATAGTTTTAGCGGTTTCAAAATTCCGTAATACTGGTATGAGCTATTTTGCTGAGGGAAAATATTTCCAGATATTTTTTACCCATTGTCATTTAAAGCACTACTGTAGGTAAAAATGTAATAAAATCTATTTTGTTTTTTTTCTACCAACAATTTGCACAAGTACCATAGTGCGTGTGTGTGTGTGTGTGTGTGTGTGTTCTTCACTCACTCATTTCCAGACACACAAACAAGGGTTATGCTTTGATTCCAACATGCAACATGAAAATAACATATTTTCACATGAACACAAATGCATTACATGTGTCGACAAAACAGCTCACTGGTTTACGACATGGCATTGGACAGTCCCTACACACCAATGCATTATGGGAATTGTAGTAGCATAGATACAGTTAGCTTTCATCAAAACTGAATGCAATCACAGTAGAAAAGACAAGCTTGAAGGATGAGGTGGTCTTTATGGCCATGGATGCAATGCTATGAGATGCTTTTGGCGAAGTTATGTTGCGGTGAAAGAGGTGGAAGATGGCAAATCCACTGACAACAATGCGGAAATACAAGGAATTACAACTTCCGTGACAAGAACAGAAATAAATAACAAAAGACAAAAAACCCATAAGCCTCTGACGCTAACTTCGCCTGTCTAATGCCCCAGAGATGACGGCTTTGAAGTGGTTGGAGCCGGCAGGAGGCTCCAATCCAAGTGAGTGCAGACCGTTTTGTTGTTCACTTTGTGTTATACCTTTTCTAACGGCCCCAAAACCCAGAGCAATCTCACCCCATCCCTACACCCCGCCAAAACTTTCAGCTCAAGTTAAGTCACGGCAATATTGATTTTCTTTACCCTCGTTCCCTTTTTTCCCTTTTGCGAAGCTTTTCAATTCCTCTCTACAAGTTTGATCGATATGATAGTCACTCACGGGTCAACTGTTAGTACATAGGTCACTTGCTAAGAGGCGCTGGTGGCAGACACAAAGTTTTGAGCCCTGTCATATTCAGCTTTGGGGAAATCAAATAAAGAAAACAATATTGTGTTTGGCAGTAAAGAAATGTATAGATTAATTTTTTTATTAGTGGTGAAAAAAAGCCAAAGTCCAAACTCCAAAAAACACATCAAACTTGACTCTTTGGTAAATAAGTTGTGTTCATGTGGCATCACAACATACATAGTAGCCCATAGTTTAACATACTGTAGATGAGAGGGAAGCTAAAAAATATTTTCTGGTAACTATGGAAACTGTCACAAATTAGATTTCTGATCTTAGTTTTTAGATCATGTACCCGTCCACATGAAACAAAACCACTAGGGTCTAATTGTATTAAACCTACAAGATGAACGCAACCTATTGTTGTCCTCCTCTATTGTCTTCTTCAACCCAAACACAGGTTGACAGAGGAGGATAATCCCGTCAAGTAAGTAAGTAAGAAAGATTACTTACTTACTTACAATCCATTTGAATAAGTAAGTTAGTAATCTTTATTTACTGTATATAGAACCTTTCACAGACCAAAGACACAAAGTACTTGACAATTATTGTGGGTATTTGTCCTCTCACTTCACACTTAGGAGTGGGGTTGCCATACAGGTAGTGAATGCCTGTTTTTGTTTATATAGATTAAAATATTGTGGAGTAAAAAAACTAAAATAAATAAACAAACAACAAAACTCAGTTATTGCAGCCGTTCTTCTGGCTGATGATTAGTTTTTTACCAGTGTGGTGGGTTTCATTTCACAGCTTCTGAGGTATTTATAGTGTGTTTCTGTCAGGGCTTGTTGGTTCACTGCCGTCTGCCACTAAGTGTGTCCGGCGCCTCAGGGAGCAGTGATTTACCATTAATACACAAGCTATATTCTGACAAGCACAGACCACACTTTAGCATGCGACCTTAAACTATGAGAGATTGATGCAAACCTTAATTTGTATCAATCCTCAAGATTTCTACATTATAATTCTAGTTTTGGTGGATACACAATTTAAAAATACGCGTTTGATCAAAATTATAATCTTTGGTTTCTTTTAGCACACATATTGTATTGTATTTAGGTATGTAACAGAGGTAACGTATCGTCAAGTCATCATTTCTGCTGCTCCTGGCTATAATTTTAGACATGCAATATAAAGCTAATCTCCTGTACAGCTCGGCGCTTGCTTCTCAGTTCCTAAAGCAATGTTGTTTACAAGCATCGAATCAGCTTTTGGGCTTCATCTGATGTGCCAGGAATTAATCTGCAATGGACAATAACAGCACTGTCATTTAAAACCGCTCAAAGTAATGTCTCCAGATTGCTTCATTTTTCAGCTTTGCCACAAGCCTGATTAGAAAATTGGATATTGTGGTTATTAATTTGAGCATTACTTTGATTTATCAGTTACAATAAAGAAGAACATTGCTGTGACTTAATACCAAATATCAAGATTCAATCACCTCAGAGGCTCACTCTGTGTCTGTCACTATAGGCCTATTGTGGCCGATTGTCTTTTATCCGTTTCCATTGGTTTCACAACCACATCAAACTCAGTCATTCCCTCTGGGGCACTTCAGCTGATGTTGCCTCAATATTGGGCTAAATGACACTATTAACAGGATGTATGGTGTGTGGCTGCATGTTACTGCAAATCAACCATGGAACGGAAATAAAAATAAGTGAAGAGTGTGGTAGAGTGAAAATAGTCTTACCTGGGGACACAGGCAGTGGAGCTCTCCGCCTCTGGAGCATCAGGGGCAGGACAGCAGAACTGGTGCAGCACCGTTTGGTTTCTGACAAGAGACAGATGCAAGACAGGTAAATGTGGGAAAGCATGTGGTCAATCAATCAATCATTTATTCGTATACCACAATTCATGTACAAGGTAAGCCATTACTAGGTCTGTGAGTTTATTCAAACGTGAAAACTATATGCCCAATTCCAAGTCTGACCATGCTAGGATTATAACTTCAGATGATAACGGCGACCATTACAACCCTAAAGGTGTCCTGGGTTCCCACTCGAGTGTGACTGAAGTACATTATTGTGACTCATGATCCGAAAAAACAACACAGTCACACATCTTGTTACTACTAAGCATGTTGTAGTTTACAAGGAGAAGGAAGTCTTTCATAATCAAACCAAGTTTCTATGCTTTTATTCAGTATAGTTGCTGAATAGAATGTCCTGGATCACTCTGCAAACCGAGGAGTGCGGACCTGCATGGTCTTGGTGTGGTTTGGCCCCGGTCTGTGACTCACACCAGCTGCTGTGGAGCTGTGGTTTCTGGCAATAAATGGCTCAAAATTAGTTTCCGATGCAAAGGATTCAGAGCCGCTGCCAGCTCAGTTGGTAAAAAGTGCCCCACATTTAAACATGTCTTTCAAAGATTGACTTGTTTAATCAAATAATGAAATGCATCACTAGTTAGGGATATATTCAAATCTACACTTGTTAATCCCATTACAGTGATTTCAAAATAACTACAAAACACAATTGTACGCTACAAATGGTGTAGAGCACATTACAGCAGAGGATCTATGCTGCTCGGTGGGCTGAAGGATTTATTTGATGCAAGGACAGCACTATTTCATGATTTATGCACACCAATAAAGCCATTGATAGGAAGATGTACAGCCACAGTAGCTCGCACTAGGGCGGTGGAGGGTTCCATCCATTCATTCACCAGTGGTGTTTATGTCTTAGGCACAACACAACTGGGTTTAGATCTGTTTAAATCTGGGCTTAGAATCAGCACCACCAATGCACTTCCTTGTGACCTGTTGATATTAAGAGTGTAAGATAATGGAATTCTTCTTCCACAAATGATAAATAAATAATGCGTCTCTCCCATGTATGATCTGGCATCATTCTTCAATAAGCACTTTCAGCAGAACCCATTAAAGACACCTGGATATTGCTTGATGCATTGATTCATCTCCAGTGAAGGTGAAATCTTTCAGACTAAAAGCATAGGTTTTAAACTTTAATCAGTGAGCCGCGAGTAAAAAGTACAAATGTATTTATTTTTACCGTGGCCAATCCAATGGCCAGATCTTCTCAAGCACCCTACTGTACATCACAAGTGCACAGCTCGGGTCCCTTCCCCCATGGCTTACCTCTGTCCCCTCTGCACAGATTCTCCATCATTTTGACTACCCCATCCCCCTCATTCCTCACTGTTGAGCCAAATAAAGCAGGGCCACTTGATCCATAACTCTACATATCAGACAAGGTGAGGAGTAAATGGACCCTTTTCCACAGATATGGGACCATGTAGCAGCAGGGCTTTGGAGATACTGTCACCATTTTGTTTCTTCAAGGAGGACAGGGAGAACATGTATGCTACAAAGACCCCTCTGAAATATCAAATCATTCATAATACCATAATGCCTAATTAATATGACCAGATTGTGGCATGAACCCAGGACCTCCTTGCTGAGAGGCAACCGTGCTATCCACTCAGCCATTGTGCCGTCCAACCGTGTCTCAGCATTGACTACCTATTAGCTACTTAGCTAAGGAGTGAAGTTTATCATAGTTAAAGTTAGACAAAGAGAAGTAAAAAAAAATAGATATGTTGATAAAAAGATATGTTGATAAATAGATTGAACTCTCTTTGGTTTTCCTGGGTGTATAGTTTGTGTGGTTACATTCTGGCCAAGTGCATATTCTTTTCACATTTACTCAACTATAAACTGTGTTGTTGTGTAGGCCCTGACAAGCGTGACAATGTTGTCGCCATGTAAACAGGAAGAGAACACAGATGAGACATATATATTCTTTCATTATTCTCATTATTGTTTTATATTTGAAACTCCTTTCTCCATCAAAAACAAATATAGCCCACTTGTTTTTTTTTTTTTTTTTTAGCAAATTGCATTTTACATTCATGACAACACTAACCCTTACACTGTATATTGACCAGTCTGCTTAAACAGGCACGAACCAGTGAAAACCCAGTACACAATCTTTAGTGCTGACTCTCCTTTGGTCTTGACCACGTCTGGGAGCAGCCTGCACTCATGAATTCAATCAATGTTTTTTTTTTTTATTGGTCTTAAGCTGCCTCAGTGTATTTCTCTGATGGTGGCACTGCTGGGCTCAGACAGGGATATCTATACCGAGCCTTACCTCACTCACAGAAGCACACAGCATAAATATTTTTAGTTACACTAGTGCAGACAAAAAAATTCTTTGATTTCTACCACTTTAGTTTCATGCACTTCTGTATTTCCCTTTGGACTTTACAACCTCCTAAACAATATCCACAAGAAATACTTAAAAAATAGATTACCATGTTTTTGATTACTTTCCTATATACTGTAAACATAAACTGGTCGAAACCATTTCAGATTTGGAGCAATTTTTACTGCTGAATTAGAGTGCATTTTATCTGCACAATCAAGTAGAAACATTAAATTGTTTCTGTTCTTGTAGCCTCACTCAAACATACATAACATCTGAAAAATCACACAGACTAAACACAGTGGGTGCAGGTGATTAAAAACATTTCCCACTGCTGCTTTCTTGATCTCCACACCATTAAATGTGTTTTTCCTCTGTGGAAGAAGCTCACAAATACCACCGTTCTTCTGATTGTGCTAACTTATAAAACGTGCATTGATTAGTTCTTTCCAGAGATTAATTGAAATTGATTAAAATCCTGTATTGGGTAAGAGAGGGGAGAAGAAAAAGGGTCCTTGTGGGTAAAAGAAAAGCTGAAAACACAATATAATTAAAATGACATAAACTTTAAATTATGATTCAAAATAGTGCTGTTAGGGCTCACATAAAAGCAGAGGTGTTGTTTCATGAGTAATATATTTATACATTTATTTTGTGCCCTAGTGTTATCAGCACGGGAGTGGAGTGGTAAAATGTTAATTGTGTTTCTTTATTTACATTATACTTAATCCTAATCTTTAATCCTTACTGTTTCAAAATGGTTGACCTAATATTGTGGTTTTGTATGTGTTTTACGTTAGGATTAGAAAGATAAATGTACCAAATCAATGGAGCTTATCGTCCAGGAAGGTTTATATTGTCTTAGTAGAAATAAAGATATTGTATTATTCTATACCAGACAATATCAGTTAAAAACTCAGAAGTGATGCTTCTGTAATGACATCGCTAACTTATGAACTTATGATGATCTATAGAAGAACCAAATACCTTTAGCTTATAGTCCACTTGTTTTGGACTAAGCTAAATAATAATTGTATTGTACTGAGGATAGCCCTGGCCAAAGACTGTATGACAAAGACTCCATTAAAAACAGACCCCTCTAAATCCTCCTGCTCAAATTGCTGCGAATAATCTATAAAAATGACCTACTTCACACTGCTTCTCATAAAACTATATGATGAAATATTGCAAAGGCAGTTTGTATTATCTCCACAGGACTCAATCCCTATCGAAGTAAGATGTTTGTCAGATCAAAGTATTCTGTAGAATGAAAAACTATTGTGTTGATAGGAAAGCTTATTACTCAACCACATTGGTGTTAAACTATCAACCCACAAAACAATACTATCTAATGAAATCTATCTAAATAGTTTCTTGCTTACAGTGAGGTTTTATTAATTTAGTTTACTTTAGCTTTCAGTACCAGCGCTCATTCACCCAACTATCTCTCAATATGTAGAAGATAATATGATGAATCATAGTTACTACAGATTTAATGGCTTAGAATGTACCAAAAAGGTAAAAAAACTTAAAAAAAAACAATAATAAGCCAATGTAGATCAACAGTACAGAAAGTCAAAATCAGTTGAGAAACCCCTGACCATTTTTTGGTTGTCAACTTGTGTTATCAGCTATGTATGATGGAACAGGTTCTTAGCTTTCAAACCCTAACCTGGGAATAAAATCGCAGAAATAAACCTTAGTGACTATCACCATACTACTATCAAGCAGTTTTTTTGCAGCTTGTTGCATTTTTCCGGTGCATGTGCAAAAGCATGGCATGGGGTCACATTAAACAGATCTTTCCATGCTCTGCGGCCATTCTTAACAACGATCAAAGTGGCAAAGTTTGTAATCTATCAGCCTGCTTTTGAGCTGATGAGGAAATTCTAGGCATGCACCTTTGGCGACTGGTGCCATAGATTTTGTGCTGGAGTAAATAACATGCATTAATCTAGCTCAGAGCTCTGTGGCTTTTATGAAAGATGGTACTGCAGGGCATCTTTTAAATATGAGCTTGTATTTTTGACTTGAAAGGATTTTTAGCCACACTGACTCATTCTTAGTTCATGTACAGTTCAGAGCATAAGCTTGAAGTACAGTATACTTGTTTCTATGGCATCCTCGTGTGACGCAGCCCAGACTGGCGTCATAGGTTGGTTTGTGTCCATGGATGATGTAATGAAGGTCAAGAAGAGAACATGCAACACATAGTTCACAGTGATTCCGAGGTCACGAGGTCTGTGTCTATAAAAGACTCAGGTAAGAAGTTACCTCAGCAAATCAGCAATGAAACTTTGCACTTTTGTCATTTGGGATGTGAAATGTGTGACATACTAATGTGTAATCCTTAGACAGAAAATACTTTATTTTTATTTTTTATAATCTCTACTTCAGTCTTTGTCAGATGATGAATACATTATAAATTAGTGTTGTAATAAACAATTATATCGATAATTCATTACTCTCTCTATTAATCATTTAGTTGCAAATAATGGGATAATATGATTTTACAGTAATAATAATAATGCTTTGGTTTTATATTCTTATTCTTATTCGGACACTCAAAATTGCCTCTCATGTTATTATTCTGTCACTCCACATTACTGTAGCCACAGCTGCCCTGTTACAGATTGACAACACCTGTATGTGCCATCGGCCCCTCCACCACCACCAAACACCAGACTCATTCTAGGCAATGTGGATTAAGTGTCTTCCAGTTTGGCACTTTTACAGCCGCCCCACTGTGGCATCTGGTGTTCCCATGAAGACTCCCATCACAGTACTGACCAGGCCCTATCCTGCTTAGCTTCAGAGGTCTCAAGGGATAAGGCTTTCACATGTATCTAAATTCAAAAGAGGAAACTGAAGAAGAAAATTTCAACAGGCAATACTTACAGATGAAACTATCTTGTCATAAAATTTAACCATCCATCCATCCATCCATCCATCTTCTACCCTTTAATCCATTTCTGGGTCAGGGGGGTGGCAGTCAGAGATGCCACCCAAGTCTCATAGCACCAGCCCCTCACTGACTCTCTGCAGGTGGTGAGTCCACAGGAGGACGGCTGCTCTCTGAGTGTGAGCATAGCCTTGATCTTTCAGTGGGGGCTTTGGGCAAAGTGGGGTTAAGTGTCTTGCCCAAGGACACAACGACAGCAGTCATCAGTGGGAGTCGGTGGAGAAGGTGTCGAGGTGGGAATTGAACCCACAACCTTCAGGCCTGAAGGCCAGTGCTCTACCAACTGAGCTACTGTCGCCCAACCATTTAATGTTTAATGTTGTAATTTCTTTAATCAAATCCTTTTTGTTTGTTTCGCCCCCATTATCAAACATGTCTTAGAACCCCATCTCACAGCACATACATATTTGAGTCTGTATAAAGAGCAGTTATAGATCAATTTACTACTGATTAATTCAATAGTTGACTTGAGTTTTATGGCGGCTCAAACTAGATTATTCTATTTTGTTGTGAAACTGTTTAATCTACATGTGGCGTAATTTACATGCCTGGAAATGATCTGAAACCCAGAGACCCCACTGCTGGTCTGCATACAGGGTCTGCATACAGGATCTGCATACAGGATCTGCATACAGGATCTGCATACAGGATCTGCATACAGGATCTGCATACAGGGTCTGCATACAGGGTCTGCATAGCGAATATAGACGAGAGTCCACAAATAGCAGATGTTCTTTTTGAACATTAAGATTGTGTTGGTATGGTAGCGATAAGAGAGAGGGCAGCAGAAGCCAATTGGACGTGCTATGCCTGTTTTAATCAGCTCAGTGATGCCTCCCAGTTCTGCAGCAATGGCTTTGAACATCACTGTTGGTTGCAAAGTAAACCACACCTGACATTTCCCTAGGCACAGTTGTGTGTGCTCCTGTTAACATAGGCAGTGTTAGAAATGTCAACAATATGAGCAGCATATACACGAAGTTACACCTTGATCTTTTCTAAAACTAAAGAAGTGGTTAGTGGGGTAAAGAATAAAGATAAAGCCATGCCCAACAGGACCCTTCCTCCATAGACTCCTTTGTAGCATTTCATTGGAGAGAGGGTTTTAATCATGTATGTAAATGATTCTACTTTAAGTTATTCATACAGAACAATCACACTGCTATTAAACAGGACTATTCATGTTCATTTTACAGAGGGCCGGTTTATAGAGTTCACAGCTTCTGGGGCCGGATTCGCAATAAAAGAATGAACAATGCGTCACCACTTTAAGAATTTGCTGTCACAACAATTATCCCTTGGGTCTGTTTTAGTTAATATTTGTTTAAAAAACTTTAAACTTTTTTCTTTACTTTAAATAAAGGTAAAGAAAAAAACACATTCTTGACCAGGCAAGAAGCATTTTTTAACTCATCAGATTTAGAGAACCACAAAACCAGGTAGAAAACAAGGATTACCCCAGAAATAACCTGCAAACTATAAGCTCAAAGTACAAACTACGAGTTCGCCTTGAAGTTAAATACTCAAGACAGCCGACAGCAAATACATACAAAGATGAAGCACGGCCACACATGCAGTACCTCTCTTACCACTCTGTAACAAAACAAACATGACCAGACTCCCGACAAAACAGAGATTCTGTTACTGCTCAACATGTGCACGCAAATACCATAAACATGTCACTGGGAAAGAATCGCCCCAACAGCTACATCCGCCGAGAAATGAAGCAATTTAAAAGCACAACCAACCAAATGTGATATTCATGATTTGGATTCCTCGCAGCGGCAGTAGCAGAGCCAAACCGCCCTGTCATAACTGCACAGACATGATTCCCGTTCATTTAGAGCAAGAGGGGAGAGGGCAACAGAAGGCCAGAGGGGTGCACATGAAGAGATCACACCCAGGAAGGAGTCAGGTTTGAGAAGGAAGACAAAAAAACACACACTGGGGAAAACAGAAGGGAAAGACAGGCAAGGTAAGGGTTGTAAAAAATGTGTTCATTGCAACGGCATATCTCATTTTGTGTGTATTGTTAAGTTATTTGACTGAGACAATACTTACATGTCGTCACAAGGATGAAAAGTTTATGGTTCATGTTGCGACTTTTTATGCAAAAGTGGATATTGTTTGCATATTTGACCTTGTATGAATCCTCACAGTGGTCTGTAGCAAGCTGGAGAAAGCAAATCAGTTTCTCTGAAGTGGAACCCTCTCAGAAAACAACTGTGATCCAGTTAGGGCACTTACAGTCACGAAAAAACAAAGTCAAATATGCAAAAATAGCTTCAAATAAACTTAGCTTAAATACACTTTTAACTACAATAATATATACATTTTTTTTGGTTATGAAATGAGCCATATTCATTTATTTAAACTAACATAAAATAGGAAACTTAAAATTGAGAATCAAATCAGAGCTTGAGAGAAATGCTACATCCGAACAAAAACCAACAACCATCAATGATTTTAATAACTGAATTTTCCAATGTATTCACAGTAACACACTCCAACACATGTACTCTGTGTGCTGAAAGAATAATCGCTATAATCGATTATCAAAATAGTTGTTAGTTCTTATAGCCATAATCACCAGCTTCCTCCAGCAAACCCTATTGTAGCTGCAACCTTGTCAAATAAAGGAACGTAGACAATCAAACATCCGTGCCGTATCCATAGTGAATAAACAGGGAGGACATTTACAATAGCCTGACTTGCAGTGAATAAACATTTTGCGAGGTTAAGGACAAAAGTCAAATGCTCATTGTACATTACAGGCTATATGGCTCAAAGTGCAGCGCTAAAGGCTGAGTGCTGGCAGAGTGTAGAAGAGACTGCCGCATCCCACCGACACTGGCTTGTGTATGCCACAAGCGGACGCCGTGTTTCTGCTGCTGCAAGTTGCTGTTCACACACATCCACACTCAGATCCTCAAGGAGCCTGGCACTGCTGCGATACATTCACTTCTCTGATCCACGAAAAAGCAGAGGAGCGGCTCAATGCTATTGTTGCAGATACACCCAGGCAATGAGGGAATGTAGCTTATGAGGTGGACTTAAAATAAATAATAATAATAATAATTCTCTGATCCCACAGTGACCTCATGGCTGAACATACTGTATCTCTACTGAAAAGCCTTTTTAAAGCAGGAAAGAATGGTAGTGGTAATGTTTCATGTCTTAATATTTGTATGTCTTTGTATGTCCCCATGTTTTGTCGCTGCTTCAACATTTGTATCACATTTGTATGTCTATGTGTCACTTTTGTATATCTATGTATCAATCTTGAATGTCATTGTATCACAAAGAAAAAAATAATAATTAAAGCAGGAAAGAAAGCAGACAATAGGAGAGAAAAAGACAAAAAGACCAGCTCATAATACAAAAAATGTGTCATCTGCATGTCAATAAAAGTGGCAAATGCATTTCCGTGTGAGGCCCTAGCAAACATTCTCAAACAACACTTATTTGTCAGAATTTAGAAAACAGATCTTGGCGCCAAATAGCTGATGCCTGAACCTGATTCCTGAGTAGGAAAAAGGCAAACTGGAACCCTGATGGCACACTTTCAGTGGATCTGGTTTGGAGAGGAACCCAGCAGGAGCAAAATAAGGAGTGCATGGTTCTTTTTTTCTGAGCAGAAGGAGACCAGGGGAAAGAAGCTGGTCTGCCAGGTGGCATGTGGAATACAAGGGTTGCTTTGTCTGTAAGAACCGGTGCTATTCTGTGTGTAGGAGGCAGCAGCAGAGAGGACCTGGTGCAATAAATGAGAAAGCTGGGATTTCCACCTGAGGCTATAGAGGTGGCATGCCTAGCACCCACTCGTGCACCATCCGACCTGTCCGCTGCAGTTACTGTCATTCTGTCCTGTCATTCCACTCACACAGAATCACAAATTAGCACCAAGACAGCTCTGAACTGTAAAAATAAAAGCAAAGGACAGCAGAGCCCGAGCTCTTTAGTGCAGCCCAGAGATTGGTTAAGTGTTGTCAAGCGGAGTGCAGTTCAGAGTAAGGACATGAATGCTCAATCACACTGCAGAGGTTTGAATTGTAGCAACAGGGGAGGGGGGTGAAAAAGTTAACCATAAGTGGAACCATCACAAATAGATCCATATGGTGAGAAATGACTAGAGAGTGAACAAAGTAGCATTGCACAAAGACAATATTCTCGGATAAGAATATCATATTTTATTATCCTTTAATCGCTTAACATTTATTCATGTACGATATTTTATAGTATTTTTGTTAATTCATGTTCTCGTGTATCTGTTCTTTATAAATCTTTAGCATGTTGAGGTTTCCTTGAAATGTAAGGTCCAAAGCATATAAAATGTATCATAATATCATTATAATAAAGATAATACCTATATTCCATTGTCGTTTTGGCCAAATAGGCTATTACTATAACCATTCAATTAATCAATCACTTTAGCGTCAGGATTCTCTGTGCATCTATGAGAATACTGTTACAGGTTTACATGCTGGAAGGAATTTCTGATTATTTGTGAAGCAAATAATTGGGAATAGAGACATGGTCTGAATGGGTACACTATGCAGGTTTTCTGGTAAAGTAAAGCATGTTGATTTTTCTTTGTTTTTTTCTTTTACTTTGAATAGAATACTGGGTGTCATTTAAGGCAAGGCAAGTTTATTGGTAATAAACCAAAGCATAATGAGAAATCCATTGATAATGCATCTTTGTAGACGGGTTTTAAGGGACAAAAGAACCCCAATTGAAAAATATAATTATAAAGCCATATTGTGGAACATTTCAGACAAAGCAACAATGTCTTATTTATTATGTATTACTCTATACACATATTGTTGATTTGATCAGGACAGACACAACCAACACAGATTAACATCTTGTAATTTTCTGCAGGTGATATGATGCAGTGTTTATAGCCATGGCTAATATGCAACACCAGTTCCTAAAAGGCTGCCAACAGATTGAAAGATTTTCATGGGAAGAAGCAGCTTGCAGTTCCTAAACTCAATTATACAGTATATGTAGATTTCTAACACTCAGCAATCAAGAAAATTCAGCACTGAAACCATAACGCACATTTCACATTATTGTATTTTTTTGCGTATATTTGTTTTTGCACATAGACTCTTTAGGAATCTCGTCTTTGTGAATAATTTAATAAATCTGGATTAACCAAAACAATGTGGTGAGTAGAACAGATGGGTCTAAGCTGAGTGCCTTGTAACTGTGGGCATTTGTGCAGCGCCGCCAATTCAGCTGACCTTGATAATGGGGACAACATAAGATTCAGCACCATGGACAGCACCAAAGCAAATAACACTATTCATATACTGGGGGAGAACAAGTTTACTCATTACTGAAAATAATATGTATGCCAAACCAGGCATCTGGTGAAAAATACGGGGCACTGTCGTCTGATGGCCAAGGACAATGCAGAAATCAACCCGGATAAAGGATTTTGGACAGTAAACTGCCAAGGATACAGGTAAATACTGAAAGAAGGCAACAAATAAATTACTAAAGCAATGCTAGTGTGTATTTATCTCTATTTGAAGGTTTTTTTTGTTACAAGAAGTATGGTATGAGTAGCATCGATGCCACAATCTCAGCTAGTGTTATGTTGCTACTCAATAATATTACTGATCTTGTAATATTACCAATTGTGTCATAATATATCATTCCATTGTTTTTTTATTGTTGTTTTTTTTCAATAACCATAAAACTTCTCAACAAAGATTCAACATTTTCAAATACAGAAGCTGAAATTACCTGTGCGACAAAAATCTCCTGCTCGTTATAGGAATGACATATTAGTCGAAGGCAAAGCATTTGGACACACAGTCCACAAGGACAAAGGATGCTCTCTTATGTCAGGAACAGCCATCAATATGTTGTTTCATGGCCAATGCAGATGTTTGTCATTCTAGACTATCTACAACTTTTGGAATCATTTTTGACAATTTTGTCTATATTCTATGTTATAGGTTTCGACCTTCACAGCTCTTTTGGAGACAGTTATTGCAATGATGTGTGTATGCATGTGTGTAACTCAACACACTATATCCTTCTCTTCTATAATGATTGTGTTAGTGCAAAATATAGCTCTACGCTGGATCTTGAAGGTAAATTACATGCAGTTCACTAACAGGTCCAGCGCATTATCTGTTAAATATAAATGAAAACACACATGTATGTGTGTTTATATATATATATATATATATATATATATACACACACACACACACACACACACACACATACATGCATTTTAATAAAATAATGGTAATATCAAAAATGATGCCTATTTGTTTGATTTTGCTACCCACCCTGCATAATCTACGATAAATCTCCTCAGCAGCTGCAAAGGTCAACTTAATCTGACATGTGAATGTGAGTTTTTCATGATGACTGCTGTAATGAACTTACTCTGCTTTTCGCGCTATTCCCACCGAGCGGCAGAGCGTGCTGGGGGTCTGCGGCACCAGGGACTTGCAGCACGGGCTCCTCTTGTCCTCCTCGTTGGTCTCGGGACTGGCCTGGATTCCTTTGGGCGACTGGGGCGAGGTTGGCACGAGCTGTAGCTGCTGAGGGTGATGATGGGAGGCGGGGGGCGCAGCGGCCGGGGCGGTCTGAGCAGGATGATGATGCTGATGAGAGTGAGTGGAGGAGGCTTTAGCCCCGGCCGTGTGCTGCTGCTGCTGCTGCTGCTGCTGTTGCTGCCCCGATGCAGCCTGGGGACTCGCGTTGCGGTGAGAGGTGCTGGTGGTGGTCGCGGGATGGTGGTGGTGTAGGTGGTGATGTTGGTGCGGGGTTGGCGCTGGAGGTTGCTGCTGGGGCTGGGGCACGTAAGGGTGAGGGTCCCGCAGATGACGGTTCTCTCCGATCAGATCTTCCACCTTTCGCTCGAGCTCGTCGATGCGCTGGCGCTGCGTCTGGATGAGGCTCTGCTGGTTCTGCACGATCGTGGTGAGCTCCTTCAGGTAGAGCACGGCTTTCATGGGGTTATCTAGCAGACTCTCCATCACTGAGCTCGTGTAACCCGCCTCAGGTGTTTGCTGGATGGATATAGCACTGAGAGTGACCCCTCTGCTCCGGTGTGATGCGCTCTGCGTGGATACACCTCTGAACGCGTCGCTGCTGTTTGCTGATGCTGAAGCAGGCGGCAGGAGCATCAGCCGAGGGGCGGGGACGTAGTGAACGAGTGACGCAGGCACGCACGGGAGACGCTCTTTCTGCAGAAACCACGGGCCACATCCAAATTCAGCAAAACTCATACATCCTACATTGTCCTCTCTTATCCGTCCTTTTTCTTTAAGTTGACCTTTTATGAGTTAGGTTATCAACTAAAGATGTGGTCAAGTAAAATGTATCACCTTTATACGTTTTAATGCGACATAGATCAAAATTAAAAGGAAAGTCAAGGAAGAAAAAGGACTGAAGCGGCTCTAATGGGACAGTGTAATTCAAATTGAAGATGTAGACCTGTGCTGTAATCAGTTAACTGAGATTCTATCAAATACTATACAGAAATTTACATGTACTCTGAAGAACAATAAGAAAAAACATTGTTTGCCCTGGATAAACAATGATATTCATCAACTTATGAAAAAGCGTGACCTGGCACTGAGAAAATCCTTAAAAAGTAAGCTACAAACTGATATCCTAGTCTTTAAAGGATTAAGAAATAAAGTGGTGAGTGAATTGAGAAAGTCACAATCTTGTTACTTCATGCAGATGTTTGCCGATTCTAGGGGAAATAGCTCACTAATTTGGAAACATATTAATAAATTAACCAATCACACACTTACTTCAGGACATTGTATTTCAAGACTTAAGGTAAATGGCATGGTTAGTGATGATGCTTCACAAATTGCAAATGAATTCAATTCATATTTTATTAACTCTGTTCAACAACTTGCAGTCAGTTTTATTCCAAAAACGCTGCAATGCAACGATGTGGAAGATTCACCCTCATCTTTTCACATAACACAGGCTAATCAAAATAAGATACATGAAATCATCAGCCACCTGAACAAGTCAAAAGCAAAAGATATTTTTAACTTAGACACCTCTTTAATCAAAGGGCATGTTACAACATTGTCAAAACCAATATTACACTTAGTAAATCTATCAATTAAATATGATAAATTCCCACAAAGTTTTAAAACAGCTGTGGTGACACCAATTTTTAAGTCTGGTCCAGCAGACGAGGCATGCAATTATCGACCAATCTCAATTGTGCCAATAATCTCAAAGGTACTTGAAAAACTGGTGGCTGAACAATTGATGACCCACTTAAAAGAAAATAATTTATTAAATCCTAAACAATTTGGATTTCGGTTAGATGACACACATGGCTGTGTGTCATCTAACCGACATGATAAAATGTTTGGACCAAGGCAAATGTGTTGGAGCAGTATTTTTAGATTTCAGAAAAGCCTTTGACACAGTAAATCATCTAGTCCTGCTGTCAAAATTAAAAAAATTTAATATTTCAAAACAAACCATAAATTGGTTTACATCATATCTTGAATTGAGACAACAATGTGTTAAAATAAATGGTACAAAATCTGATATACAAAGCTGTGATCTGGGGGTGCCACAAGGATCCATTTTAGGTCCGCTGCTTTTCAGCTTATATATTAATGACCTGCCTAACATTTGTAAAGAGACAACTTGTCAAATGTATGCGGATGACACAATAATCTATGTGGCGGCAGACACCTCTCAACAGGCCTCAGAAACATTAAACAGACAGTTAAGTGAAGTATCAACATGGGTTGAAAATAACTGTTTAACTCTGAACTATGATAAAACTGTCTCAATGTGTTTTTCTCTGAAGAAACAATCACTCAATGAAATTGAGGTCAGCGTTAATCAACATAAAATAAAACAAGTTAAGGAGTTTAAATACCTGGGTGTTATTTTGGACCCTAAGTTAAGTTTTGATGGGCATGTTAAAAAAATGACTAAGACCATAAAAAGAAATATAAATTGTTTCAGGTTGATTAGACCCTGCTTATCAGTTCAAGCTGCACGAGTTTACATGCATGCTATGATATTATCCCACATGTCTTATTGTGCCATTGTCTGGGGTCAGGCCACAAAGTCTGTAGTGCAGCCTTTGTTATCATTATATAAACACACACTCAAAATATATGATCGAAAGCCAATGAAGCATCATCACTGCCAAATTACTGAAAAATACAACATGATGAGTTTTGATAAATTTATACATTTTACCTTTTTAAAAGCTTTGTTTAAGTGTCTTAATGGATTAGCCCCTGAAGTAATGTGTAAAAACATCCAAAGGTGCAGCAGTGAGGGTGTGCAGACTCGAGCTGCAGTCAGTGGGAGCTGCAGAGTGAGAAGGTGCCGGACGACTCTGGGTCAGTCTGCATTCTCGGTGAAGGCATCACATCTGTGGAACTCTTTGCCGCTGGAGCTGAAGTCACAGTCGGACACTAGACTTTTCTCCACTACAGTAAACTGAAAAAGTGGCTTAAGGAAAATCAGAAGTGTGAGCACTAAACCTGAATGTAGTATGGACAAATGGGGTCAGTTATTTTTATTGATGTGTGGTTGTTCTTTTCTCCCCTTTTAAAAAAAAAAAAAACTTGTTTCTTCGCTTTCTCCAAAGCTCTTTGTGCATTCGTGTGGGTTAAGTCCGGATACCTTAGATTACTGTATACCTGTAGTCTCCTTTTCCTTTGAAGCCACGTGACGGGGTCCTCCTCTAAAACTGCAAGCTCCCAAAACCGGACGTGTGTCATCAGGGGCCATAATAGACCATGAGGCATTGCTCTTTAAAGGCCATGACATTAAATCAACTTGTACACAACTCAAGAACATGAGAAATAATCCCAAATGAATCAAAAACGTAATGCTGCTGTTCCCCTCTTATACGCACACACCACCAGAGAAAAGTCTCATGGCATCACAGTAAAGTCCGTCATCCATGAAAAAGTTCTCTACGGGAATAAATTAAGTGCACATTTATTTTTATTCATGACGATAGCTATTTGTAACCATATTAATCACCTTGTCTACAGTTTACAACAGCTGGGTACCTGTATCATAATAGGCCTTATTATTATTTATAATGATACAAAAATAAAGGAGAGGGGAGGAGAATGCAGCTAAAGGGAAACAACTCAAGTTTCTTATAGAAACAAATCTCTGTCAGCTGTCAGTCACTCGCCAGACCAAAGCCACCAGAGATCGTCTCAAGTCCACCACATCCCATCTACACAATAAATTTGGCTCAATATGTCCAGTTTTTGTGCAATCCTACATCACTGTAGAATCTGCGTGACAGCAGAGGAAGACCTTTATAAAGGGCACAAATGAACTGGAAGAATAGTCAAGCTCAGTTGATGTTTGGATGTTTGGATGTCAGGGCCATAAAGTTGTCTTTAAAGTCAAACAATCTACTTCAGTTTTTTTCCTTGGCTCTTTCATCTCCTCTGTATTTGACTACTCAATTCACTTGGTAGCTAGACCTTTGTCTTGTATTTGTCAAACTGTATTTCGTTCTGATGAATGAGAAATAGAAGTTTGAAATTAATACTTATATTAACCCAAAAGACCCAAATGGGCAAACCTTATCAGGACATGCCTCACACTTTGAACACATGGTCAAGGAGATTCTAATGTTAATTAATTTTAGATAGCTACATGAATAATAAGACAAAATAATTAAAGTCCAGAGATTAAATGACTGCAAAGATCTTTATTAATGACCCTGATTGAGATAGCAATTCATAATCTGACCTTTTTAAGCCATTTATCAAAAAGAAACAACCACAATGTTTTCATTTTTTATTATATTTATGTAATTCAGCACTCAAATCTCAAGCCATTAAAAACCTCTGCATAATCCGCAGCTTAGTAGTACAGACACATACAAATGCCAGTGAGGAATGGATTAAACATTTTTGTCCTGCTTTCCTGTTAATACAAAATTACAAAATTAATTACACTTTTTACAAACATATTGTCTTGTGTAAACATATTTTTTTATTGTTTCAATTACTTAACTTGTATGCTTTAATGACATGGTACACACTAGTTGCGGTTGGTCCATAGACTGTATAAGGAATAGAACTGTACAAGTTCTATGAAGCCTAATTGAGTGCTCATGGGAAAGTTTTACTCACTCTTTACCCATGCCTCATACAGGTGTTTAATGTGCTACATAATCCAGGTGTTTTATCATGATAGTGTCTCGGTGAATCCAGATAAGACCATCACATTTTGGTTCTGCTCGCAAGTAGCACAAGTGAGTAGAAACCATAGACTGCAACAGGCTCTTTGGTTGCGATAGGTTGTTTCCACCAACATATTTGGCTACAAATTTTGCAATAAGGCAAGCACACTACGGGTGAGGTCAGCACTTGACCTCAAGTGACGGACAAGGTAAAAAAGGGCCACAGAATTTTGTGTCACAATCAAATACAAATGTCAGTATAGTCAATAGACAACTGGGTTCAAGCGGCTAAGAGATTTATTGGCAGATTTCAAGTTGGTTGGATGATCCAAGGGCTACTTTGGGTTAGCAAGACAGAGAGCTCCATAAAGTTACAGTTTGGGCCACAATTAGCCCATGGGCCGGACAGAAAATAAAGCAAATATTGTTTCAAGGTTTGATGAATAAAACTCATATTATAGGACAAGGACTAGTTATTCCACAATATTCAATACAAAACAAACCAGTAATGCTCAATATAGATACAATATTGCACTCATTGGTGTGGAAAAAAAGATGTCCATGGACTGCCATCTACTGGATTTCTCTTCAAATGCATCAAGTCATCCATGGCCAATGGAGCCCTGAATTGAATGCAATTGGGGAAAGTAATCTATTTACTCTAAAAAGAAAATCATGGGGGCTCACTGCGTCCTAAAAAGGGAACCGAGAACCTGCCAGTTGTTCATCAGTGCAGTGGGAAACTGAATGAAAGCAGATAAGTTATTTGCGCTTTACTTTAACATAAAGCTTTCAATGTATCATTCACAAAGTGTGGGGCTGTTCTGTAGACAGACCATCAAAGGCACGGCTGGTGACAACAACGGCTGGGGCATAGTGCTCTCCAACATTGTCTTTGATCATGATGTAAAAATGTGTCCAGTATGATGAGGAAAATTGTTAAAATACACTTTCTAATTTAACCAACTGGTCTATTCATGGATCAAACACACATTGTGTATTTGTTCCATCATTTTGCTATAAAACAGCAAGTTGTGCAAAAAGTTTAAAACACATTGTCTAGAAAACAATAAGGATCCATTAAGTTCACTTGCGAAAGTTGTTGGGCATTTGAAGTGCATCCTGGAATTGTATTAAGTGTATCAACCTATCGTTCCAACAGCACATTCTTCATTCAAAGTTTGAATCACAAATGCAATGATTTATATCTGAATAAATTTGCTTGATTAGAAGATCAAGATACACTTGCTAATATGCACTGACTCAACATCAGTAATGTCTCTCTAACGCCTAGTCTCAACACACCCTTATGCAATTATACATGATTTTTCATCTTTTGATTTTGTTGGCGTTGTTTGGGAGGTTGGTTGATAGGTTGGTCGATAGGTTGGTTGGGGGGTTGGTTGGGGGGTTGGTCGATAGGTTGGTTGATAGGTTGGTTGATAGGTTGGTTGATAGGTTGGTTGTGGGGTTGGTTGGGGGGTTGGTCGATAGGTTGGTTGCGGGGTTGGTTGGTACTGAAGCACATACTCAGGGTAGATCTGCTGCTTTTCAAACACAACAAAAATGGAGGGGTTGGCGATATCGTCCACACAGCTGTCGTAGAGATTCACATTGCTTCCATCTTTGGAGGGAGGTCTTTTGTAGTTAGAGTGACCTCTGGTGTACTCTCCGACCAAAACTCGAGACACAAACATGGAGCGGACATGAGAGCTCCCAGTGTAGCTGTGGGAGTACTTGGCATCACGAGCAAAATAACTTCCTACAAGAGAAGGAAACAATTTCACACAAAAGATATGTCTAAAAATCTATATTTTTTAATTATACCTTGCAACAAATTTGGGAAGGATACACCATAGCACTAGCTGGTATTGTATGTCTTATTTTATATTCGGATATTCTTCTACTGACCTTGACCATAAACTGTCCCATTGACTCCACAGAGTCTCCAATCAAAGTTTGTTGCACATATAGTTTCTACATGTGCAGGTTCAGTCCCATGGAACAACTTCTTCTCTGACACAGCTTGTCCCTTATTCTTGTTTTTCATGTGATTCTTTTGTCTTAAAAAATGTAAGCAAACATTTGTTATTATTAGGATAAGCAAGACAGTAGAGCATTCTTTGAAAAAAATACATACAGCTGAAAGGCCTCCCAAACAGATTGGTTTTGAATCCTTTCAATTTTCAGAATGTCAAATCCTTTCATGGTTTGACTGAAAAGATTTTGGATTTCTTTATACTCAGCATGAGATGGTTGGAGATCAATGCACTAAGAGAATAACACATCATAGGATCAATGTACATTATAAATCTATCAATATTATTAGCAAAAAAAGATCTGTACTCTGTGTTCGGTTGTGGAAACTTGTGTTTTGTCCCAGTATTCTGGAACACCAGTGGGGTTTGTTATAAGTTTCCTAAAGGCAAAGAATACATAAAAATAAAAAAAATCTTCTCTTACACTTCTTACACTTCTCTAACACAATGTTGAACCTCTTTGTCCGGGCTTCCACTGCAGAGACAAACTTAGGGCGTCTCCTTACAACTCTCTTAGTGCCGTACTGTATATTAGTTTGAATCATATCTAAGAAAAAAAAGAAAGATGTTGGTTATGGTATATAAGGTGACAATGCTCTTGACAACTGAAATGATTCCATTTATACCCTGGAAACTGAGTTCATAGGACTGGTTACCAGCTTTGAACTGGATAACAGCCGTGCCATTTTTTAGATACATTTCCTCCAGGTGTCGACTGGTGACACTGGTGATCTGATGTTCACTCGTCTAAAAATACAGTAAGAAAAACATGTAGATGCGTAAAGCCTAGTTTATACTCGCGCGGCGCGGAGCTTACGGAGGTGACGTGACGTCACTTGCGCAACGCGTTGGTCACCGCAAGGCCCTTACGTCGCCTGCCGCGCAGCATTGAAATTTTCTAACTACGTAAGGGTCGCCGCAAGGAAGCTCCGCTGTGATTGGTCCGTGTGTGTGTATTGGAAGGAAGCATGAAGCGGCTGCAGCAGGGACAATGGACGAGGCACTATGGAGCAGAGAGCTTTGTGCTTCGAAGGAAAAGCAGTTTGGGCTCAGAGCCTGATATACAGGAGACAGTGGACTATCTAACATATATATAACTTATATAGATGTTATATATATGTTAGATATAACTTATAAACTGTGCAGTCGTTTGTTTTGCACTGTTCCTGTCTTTGTTTTAATTGTAGCTGCGTTTGTTGCTTTCCTCCTGCACTCGTGAATCGTTCATGTTTGTCTCAGATATTTACCACTATTATTGTTTTGCTGTTTGTGCTGAAAACTATTTAATAATAACTATGTTTCCAACAAGAACTGTGTCTTTATTCACAGCATCACAGTTGAAATGACTTATAAAATAATGAATCCATAAAACTATCACATAAACCTACAGTAGAAACACGTGTAATGAGCTCAAACAGCTTTGTTTGCTATTGTTGTTCTGAAGAGGACAAAGTAGCAGCGTAAATGGGACCGCTCCTGTGTGATCGCCCTCATGTGGTTTGTTGTGGGATTACAACATTCTCCTCAAAACTCCGTAAGGGGAACGCGCCAGTATAACATCAATTGTGCTTACGTAGGTCCACCGCAACCGCTAACGTAAGCCACGCCGCGCAAGTATACACTAGGCTTTAATATTTGTAGTTTGCTTCGGCTTTTTGCATCAACACAAGAGACAGTTGCTTACATTGGCACCATACTGAAGCCACTTTCCGCTGTTGTCCTCCCAGTACCAAAGCCAGTCAGTCGTGTGAATGAAGTTTGGCTCCTGGACAGAGTTTATGGTGGAGAGACGTCGTACATCATTTCCTCCACACTTCATTGTGTCAAAATACACAGGAGGGTAGGTGGTACTGTGAGGAGATACAATTTGATCAAATAAAAACATTTGTACATATATATTTTTATATATAGTGGGGCAAAAAAGTATTTAGTCAGCTACCAATTGTGCAAGTTTTCCCACTTAAAATAATGACAGAGGTCTGTAATTTTCATCATAGGTACACTTCAACTGTGAGAGACAGAATGTGAAAAAAAATCCAGGAATTCACATTGTAGGATTTTTAAAGAATTTATTTGTAAATTATGGTGGAAAATAAGTATTTGGTCATAACAAAAATTCAACTCAATACTTTGCAATATAACCTTTGTTTGGCAATAACAAAGGTCAAACGATTACTATAGGTCTTTACCAGGTTTGCACACACTGTAGCTGGTATTTTGGCCCATTCCTCCATGCAGATCTTCTCGAGAGCAGTGAACACGGACTTTTAACTCCCTCCACAGATTTTCAATGGGGTTGAGGTTTGGAGACTGGCTAGGCCACTCCAGGACTTTCAAATGCTTCTTACGGAGCCACTCCTTCGTTGCCCGGGCGGTGTGTTTGGGATCATTGTCATGCTGGAAGACCCAGCCACGTTTCATCTTCAAAACTCTCACTGATGGAAGGAGGTTTTGGCTCAAAATCTCACGATACATGGCCCCATTCATTCTTTCCTTAACACGGATCAGTCGTCTTGTCCCCTTATCAGAAAAACAACCCCAAAGCATGACGTTTCCACCCCCATGCTTCACAGTAGGTATGGTGTTCTTGGGATGCAACTCAGTATTCTTCTTCCTCCAAACACGACAAGTTGAGTTTATACCAAACAGTTCTACTTTGGTTTCATCTGACCACATGCCATTCTCCCAACCCTCTGCTGTATCATCCATGTGCTCTCTGGCAAACTTCAGACGGGCCTGGACATGAATTGGCTGCAGCAGGGGGACACGTCTGGCACTGCAGGATTTGATTCCCTGTCGTCGTAGTGTGTTACTGATGGTAACCTTTGTTACTTTGGTCCCAGCTCTCTGCAGGCCATTCACCAGGTCCCCCATGTGGTTCTGGGATTTTTGATCACCGTTCTCATGATCATGTTGACCCCACGGGATGAGATCTTGCGTCGAGGGAGATTATCAGTGTCTTGTATGTCTTCCATTTTCTGATAATTGCTCCCACAGTGTATTTATTCACACCAAGCTGCTTGCCTATAGTATTTTCACTCTTCCCAGTCTGGTACAGGTCTACAATTATTTTCCTGGTGTCCTTCGACAGCTCTTTGGTCTTGGCCATAGTGGAGTTTGGAGTCTGACTGTTTGAGGCTGTGGACAGGTGTCTTTTATACAGATAATGAGTTCAAACAGGTGCCATTAATACAGGTAACGAGTGGAGGACAGAAGAGCTTCTTAAAGAAGAAGTTACAGGTCTGTGATAGCCAGAGATCTTCCTTGTTTGAAGTGACCAAATTTTTTGGTAAATAATTACCAAAAAAATTCTTTAAAAATCCTACAATGTGAATTCCTGGATTTTCTTTTCACATTCTGTCTCTCACAGTTGAAGTGTACCTATGATGAAAATTACAGACCTCTGTCATTATTTTAAGTTGGAGAACTTCCACAATCGGTGGCTGACTAAATACTTTTTTGCCCCACTGTATTTTATACATATATTTTTTTTACATATATGTAAATCTACATTGTCTTTATCAGTGATGTGAACAAGCTTGTGATGCATTTCAGACTGGGCTCTCTACAAGTACTTGAATGATACAATACAAACTGTTTTACTGAATCTAAAAATCTCCAATCAACATCCATGATAATCATCAACTCAAATGATAAAACAGAAAATGTTATCATTTTTGTTTAACCAAATGCACAAAGATTTTGTACAGTATTTTTTAGTTTGGGAAGATGTTTTTCCTTTGCACTGGCACAAATCAACAGTACCCAGGCTGCCATTTCACCATCAAAATCCCTGTCAAAGCCAACAACATTGTATGGTCGGATATCACAAGCAGCCTTCAGCAGTACTTTACCTGTATATGTTTCCAGGCTCACAAAAAGACTGTTCAATCCTCTCATTCTCCTCCAAAGGACTCCACACGCCGTCCTTATTCATCTCCCATACGTACGGCATTTTAGAATGAGCTTTGAAACATCGATCTAACACATGTCCATCAAAGCACACGTGAGTGATTTGTGTCGTATGAAAAGAGAACAACTTTTTGTATCCCACCTTCATGTTTGCAATGTCCCTTGATGAAGTACATGCAGATTTCCGTTTTATTGCTGTTGTCTTTCCTATCAACTTTATTCCCAGCGGCCTGCATCCCTCCAGATTTTATATTTTTACCCCTGCCTCCTCTGGCTCCTCTGGCTCCTGTGTTTTCTCCTTTTCTGCCATGTCCCTCCATAACATTCTCTATAACAGCAGCTTTGTCTAATTCACAATCCAAAAGGCTGTTGAATAAATCACTTTCGTCGTGACTGGGGTTGTTCAGTTGAAAATTACTGTTAACAAAGCTAAGTGAAGCAGCTGGTTGGTCACTAAAAGACAGTATATCGTCTCTAAACCCAATGTCCCCCTTTCCACCTCTGAAATGCCCTCTCCTCCCTTGACCACCTCGGCCCCTATTTTGATTCTGGTTTGCTCTAGAAGCAATGTTGGAGCAGTCAGGGTCAACATCTACTCTAGAAGCTGCTCCTTGTTTACCCGTATTTCCTTTGTTTCTACTATTGCCTGACTGTTCAGCGAGCCTCAGCGCCTCTTTATTTGCATAAATGGACTTCAAAGACGTGAACAGACAGGCAGGGATTTTCTTATCCTGCAGGACTTTTAACGGTTGCGCAGACATGAAGTCATGTGTCCGGAAGCAGCTGCAGTCGTGACTCAGGAACTTCTGACAGATGTGCAGTCTCTGGCAGCTGTCCTGACATCCATGATGGTTGTTGTAATTAAAGCAGATCTTTGAGAAGAGAAACACACAAGTCACAAAGTGCTAAAAAAAAAATCAAAAATATGTCAAAAAGAAACACAATTACATCAAACTCATGTTTACATAAAATCTCCCTCCCCCCATATCTAACTTCCCTCAGAAAACCTACGACTTCAGACCACTTCAAGCAGTACATTTACCATACAATCATCTCCTTGGCCCTCTTAGTTTAAAACGCATAAAACTTTTGCCCTTACCCTATGATTGTCTTCTGATATAATGGGCAACCTTGGCCCATAGTGCAATGCAGATTTCAACCATCTCAAAGAGAAACACATCTGATACTGTACACATGATCTTACTCATACACTGTAACGCCTGTCTGTAGTAGTTGCCTGACTGCTAAATGGTTCATGTTGATCTAACTATTAAGTGGAGTGTACAATCTAATCTAAGAATAATGACAGCTGGAAGTGTGGATGTAGACAAATATGGGACAATCTTGGAATAAAAGACTTACATTTGCATTGAGGCAGATGGGTGATAACTTCTGCACAGCACTCCTGTTCTAAGGGACCATCACTGGCCCCCAGTTCAGGCACAGATCAACTTTCTAGTCTGGGGCTATAATATAATGTAATTGTGCCTCATGAACCTATCTCAAATCCTTGGACCTCAACCTTATGGCTGTTTCTCATGTGGTGCTGAAGGTGGGAGAAGCAGCTCCGACTTTGAGCTCATTACGTGTAAGCTCACTTGTAAGACTGACATCTTTAGACTCATCCCTAGAGTCATCTCTGGATTGTGTCATTACGTTCTTTTGATCTGTTTTGTGGCATTGTCTCTGTGGGATGCTTTGGGCTGCTAAGTGTTCATGTTTTCTCTGGAAATTTAAGTATTTTTATGGACTTAAAAAAAAAAAAAAATTGTTATGTTGTTAAGCACACTGTGTTACATGTGCTTGAGAAAGTTATCTACCTACAGCTTACTAGATGTCTTATAATCAACAACTCATTTGATATGTTTCAGTCCGGCTTTAGACCCCACCACAGCACTGAGACTGCTCTCGTTAAGGTTACAAACGATATCCGGCTGAACACTGACGCAGGCAAAGTCTCAATCTTAATCTTGTTAGATCTGAGTGCTGCCTTTGACACTGTCGACCATGAGATCCTCTTACAGAGACTAGAGGACTGGGTTGGCGTCGCTGGCACCGCCCTAAGTTGGTTTAGGTCTTACCTTGAAGACAGGAAGTACTTTGTGGAGATTGGAAACTGTGTCTTAGATCATATGGCCCTGACCTGTGGAGTACCACAGGGGTCGATCCTGGGACCTCTTCTGTTCAATCTTTACATGCTGCCGTTAGGTCAGTTAATACGCAGAAACAAAGTGTCCTATCATAACTATGCAGACGACACTCAGATCTATGTCTCACAGACTGCAGGAGAACATGGACCAGTGGACTCACTCCTTCACTGTATCCAACAGATCAGTGAGTGGATGCAAAACAACTTCCTTCAGCTAAACGCAGACAAAACTGAAATGATTGTCTTTGGTCCCCAGAAACAAAGAGAGAGCGTCATCTGTCACCTACAGTCTCTCTCCCTAAAACCCTAAAAGGTCAGAAATCTAGGGGTAATACTGGACTCAGACTTAAATTTTAATAGCCACATCAAATCAGTAACATCAGCAGCTTTTTACCATCTAAAAAACCTTGCCAGGATCAAAAACATAGTGTCTAAAGCAGACTTGGAGATTCTTATCCATGCATTTGTCTCCAGTAGGTTAGACTAATGCAGCCAGCGAAAGTTCAATTTGGTAGACGTCAGCCAAAGGTAACCCCTCCAGGCCGGTTCTCATCCCCAGCCTATCGCGCTGCAAACGCCCCTTCCAATCACCGCACCGGCCAGGCAAGCCGCTTAAAAGCGGAGAAACTCCCACTCTCTGCCTTCTCGAAGCCTTGCATGAATCGTTCTGGAGGAATCGCTTTTGTCTACTCACGCTTACTCCTGCGGTCCCTGCTGTCCTCTGTCTTGCTGCGTGTGGTCTGCTCTTCCTCCGCGTCGCTGCACCTGCTGTGGGTCTCGTGCTGTGGTCCGTGGGTCTTTGCCGCTCTCCTCCTTTGCGGGCTCTTTCTGCGGGTTCGCCGCTGCTCGTCTCGTCGCGGCCTGCTGCTGCATACGGCCGGTCTGGCCCGGTGCGGTGGGGGCTGTGCGCATCCCTGCCTCCTCGTGCCGGTACGGTCTGGTCCCGTTGTGTTGTCCCTTGTCTTCTGGCGTTGCGGGTAAGTATGAGATCTGCGGACGGGTTTTTCCCCTCGCATTGTACTGCAGGCTCAGTTGGCCCCGTGCATGGTGGGCAAGCTTCAGTTTAAAGCCCTCGCATTGTTCTGCAGGCTCTCTTAACCAAGCTCCGTTTAAATCCTTCACTCTGACTGCAAGCTCCGTTATTCCTCACATTGGACTGCAAGACCTCAGTTTAATCCCTTACATTGGACTGCGCGCTCTCAGTTTTAATCCCTCACTTTGGCCTGCAGGCTCTCTTAAATCCCTCTCTGGACTACGAGCTCTGTTTAAATCCCTCTCTTTGGACTGCAAGCCCCGTTTAAATCCCTCTGGACTGCGGCTCCCAAATTGAATCCCTCACTTGGACTGCGAGCTCCCAGGTTAATCCCGCACGGATCTGTTATATCTGGAACTGCTTATATCTGGAGCTGTTATACCGTACCCGGAACTGCTTCATGCGGAACTGCTATATATATGGAACTGCTTATATATGGAACTGCTATATATGGAACTGCTATATATGGAACTGCTATATATGGAACTGCTTATATATGGAACTGCTATATAGGGAACTGCTATATATGGGACTGCTATATATGGAACTGCTATATATGGAACTGCTTATATATGGAACGGCTTGTACACGGAACTGCTTATATGGAACTGCTCATATTGGAACTGCATATATGGTACTGCTTATATCTGGAAAGCTCATATATAAAAATAAATAAATATAAATAAATATAAATAAATATAAATAAATGTAAATGTGAATAAATATAAATATAAATAAATATAAATAAATATAAATAAATAAATAAAAAATAAAAAACTGCAGGCTCTGTTGGATCCCTCCCATCGTTTAACTCCCTCACACCGGACTGCAGGCTCTCCGTTAAACGCCTCGCTTGGTCTGCGGGCTCAGTTTTAATACCTCACTTTGGACTGCAAACTCTATTTAAATCCCTCACATTAGACTGCAGGCTCTGTTAGGTCCCTCGGCGTCTCGTGTCCCGCAACCTCTTCCCGGCTCTCCGTGAGCCCCAAGTCGGCACGCGGCTCGGGCGCGGGAGGTGTCCGTGGGCTACGTCATTGGCCCCTTCTCTCCGTCTCGCTCTAACCCGATGGGCATCGCCACCCGCAAGCACTCCAGGAAGAAGCGTCTCATACTCGTCCTCTCCTGTCCCCGCTCCGGGCCCGCCCGAGCATCAACAGCCCCTTCCCTCCAGCGCCCTTCTCCCTGCAGTCCGCTACCGTGGACCACGCGATCAGGCTGATAAAGACTTTCGGCCCCGGCTCCTGGTTCTCCAAGGCCGTCATCCCGGTCGCGTTCAAGCTGCTGCCATCCACCCCGACCACTGGCGCTGTTCAGGGGTCAAGTGGCGTCGGAGTTCTTCGCAGTGCGCCTCACCTTCGACTGCCGGAGTAGTCCCTCTCGTTCAACAATCTCTCGGAGGCGCCGTGTCGGATTCTGCTTAATTTTGCGCGGCTCCCCCCTGTCTCCATCTCCCCGATGATTCCCTCATAGTCGACCCACCCTCAGACTGCTCCGGGGGCTCTCTCCGCAAGCTCAGGCCCGCCTTCTCTGCCCTCGGATTCCTCCACTCCGGAAAGCCCACAGGCCCCGCCAACGCTCTGGAGTTTCTCGGCATCCGCCTCGACACACGCGCCATGGAGGCCTCCCTCCCGCTGGACAAGCTCGAACGCATCCGCGCTTTCTCCCGGTCTGCCCTGGCCTTCCCGTCACTTCGAGGCGTCCTTGCTCTCCCTCCTCGGGCATCTTCATTATGCCGTCTGTATCATTCCCCAAGGTCGTTCTTTTAATTCCAGACTCCTTCCCTCGCCGGCTCCGTCCCCTCCCTCGATGACGCGTCTGCCCGGACGCGGGGCGCTGCTCCGACCTGGCGTTCCGGTCCTGTTGCAGAGCCGCTGGGATGGTGTATCTCTCTTTTTTTTTTACAGTGACATCATCCTGTTTCAGATGCCCCGCGGTTCTTCACGGACGCAGCCCCGTCCGTGGGTTTTGGGGGTTTTCCAGGACCAGTGGCTCGCCGGGCCCCGGCCCGACGCTTTCCCTCGAAGCATCTCCTCCGCGCTCCACGAGATATATCCCGTGACCGGAGCCTGCGTGCTGCGGAACCATACGCGGCATAGGAAAAGGATTTCCGTGACGTGCAACAACCTCGACGCCATTGAAATAATTAACAGAAGTCGTTCATCCTCTCCCCAAATCACACCCTCCTTAGATGCATCACATGGCTCTCAGTCTCGAACAATTTATCATCACTGTTCGTCACGTCCCTCGTCACCTAACCGTATTGCTGACTCTCTTGCAATATAGTCATAGCTCGGTCTGACACTTCTCCCTGTCCCTACAGATCCATGATGCATTACACTCGCCTCCGCTCTCGGAAAGGAGATCTCAACGGACCGTTATTCTTACCCCTGATAACCTCCCTATGTCCCCCAACTGGTTCAGAGCCCAACTCAAGTCCGTACTGCTGCTTTGTAAACTGTCTCCCCATCTCTACACAGCCCACTCTTTCCGGATAGGCGCCGCCACGCGCGCCGCGTCCCTGGGGCTCCCCCATTCCGCCCTCCAGCAGCTGGGCCGCTGGTCATCATCGGCCCTCTCCTCATACATCAGGCCTGACACTTCTACCATTCTGGCAGCCCAGCGGCTTTTGGCATCTCCTTAAAACGCTCGCTAAACTTTCTGGTGGCGGCAGCAGCTGAGTATCCGCAAGTTTGGTCACAGTAGATAGCGTTCACAGTATATAGTGATAGCGGTCACAGTATATAGCGATAGCGGTCACAGTATATAGCGATAGTGGTCACAGTATATAAGCGATAGCGGTCACAGTATATAGCGATAGCGGTCACAGTATATAGCAAAAAATGGTTAGCGGTCACAGTATATAGCAAAAAATGGTTAGCGCACGATGGTCATCAGCATATAGCGATAGCGGTCACAGTATATAGCGATAGCGGTCACAGTATATAGCGATAGCGGTCGCAGTATATAGCGAAAACGGATAGCGGTCACAGTATATAGCGATAGCGGTCACAGTATATAGCGATAGCGGTCACAGCATAGAGTAGCCCCGACGTCTGTCCCCTCCAAACCAGGCTGCAAAACTCCATCAACTCACAACCTTTTTGGGGATTGGCACGCTCCATCGCAGAGCCCCTCCGATCTGAAGGCCGCACCGGGGCCTAGGGCGCCAAACCTCCTCCCAATAAAATACTCAAAAGCTTCTTGTTTCACGTCTCTCCAAATTGAAATGCAGCCAGCGAAAGTTCAATTTGGTAGACGTCAGCCAAAGGTAACCCCTCCAGGCCGGTTCTCATCCCCAGCCTATCGCGCTGCAAACGCCCCTTCCAATCACCGCACCGGCCAGGCAAGCCGCTTAAAAGCGGAGAAACTCCCACTCTCTGCCTTCTCGAAGCCTGCAACCACCGCCTCCCCTCCTCCTCCTCTTCACCCTGCCTTCAATCCGCCTTCAATCTGCTTCCCGCTGCCAAATGCCGCCACCAGTGCCTAGGTCCCGGAGGAATTGGCACGCTCCATCGCAGAGCCCCTCCGATCTGAAGGCCGCACCGGGGCCTAGGGCGCCAAACCTCCTCCCAATAAAATACTCAAAAGCTTCTTGTTTCACGTCTCTCCAAATTGAACTGCAATGGCCTGCTCACAGGTCTGTCCAAACAGGCTGTAAAACAGCTGCAGTACATTCAAAATGCAGCAGCTCGAGTCCTGACTAGAACCAGGAAGTACGACCACATTAGTCCAGTTCTCAGGTCTCTGCACTGGCTTCCTGTGGCTCAGAGAATAGACTTTAAAACAGCTCTGCTTGTGTACAAGTCTCTCCATGGCCTCGCACCAAAATATATTAGTGACATGTTAGTCCCATACGAACCAGCCCGGACTCTGAGGAGCACAGGGACTGGACTCCTGTTAGTGCCCAGAGTCAGAACTAAACATGGGGAGGCTGCTTTTCAGATTCATGCTTCTAAAATCTGGAACAGTCTTCCTGAAGATGTGAGACAGGCCTCCGCAATGACAATGTTTAAAACCAGGTTAAAAACAGTTCTGTTTAGCTGTGCATACAACTGAGGGATTTTATATTTTTATCTTTCTTTTTAATGTTCTGTGATTATTTATGATTTTAATGCTTTCTTATTTTGTTCAGCACTTTGAATTGCCTTGTGTATGAATTGTGCTATATAAATAAACTTGCCTTGCCTATAAATAGTGATTTACAAATACACAAAAAATAAACATGTAGCTTTCACTTCACGATTGTGAATCCATTTGTGTTGATCTTGTGTATGAGTACACGTAAAGCAGGTACTGCGTAACAAAAGGAATTGATAGTAACCACTTGGCTAATAGTTTTGTTCAAGCATCTGTACATACAGCAGGCAGAAGATTGATGTTGCTCTGGAGGAGCAGCAAACACAGCTGGGCCCTGGTCAGTGTCTCCAGACCAAACTCTGTAAGGATCTTCTCATTGTAGCTTGAGAGGATCTCGTGAGAGAATATGCACCCTCTTCTGTGGAATAAGACTCAGTATCAGAATAGAAATGCTATTCAGCACTCCTGTCTGTAAACAAACGAAGCATTTCAGCTCATTGGTTTGCTAATCCCTCTATCCCCTCTTTCGACAATATGAACATGTGTTCTACGTCATGGTGCTACGTCCCTTAGGACTTCGCTAGTGGGATATCACTCGTGACCCCCAGGTCACACGCCAGAGAGATCAAAATAATTTGCTCCAATCACCAGCCACCTTCCTCTATAAATGCCCCTGCACAAGGCCGCACCCCCTCTTTCACTCTGGCGCCGTTCGAGATCTACCACAGTATTCTGAGATGTCTTCCTTGTTCGTCCGAGTTCCCTTCGCCCTCCGGCGTCGGACGTCGTCACTGGATCCAGACGGTGGAGGACTTCACCTCTGTGGGCGCCACCACTCGAGGGAGGAGGAGGATAAAACCCACGTTGTGCCCGCGGATGGACCCGTTCGTCCATTACGCGACACGTGAGTGGCCTAAGCCCCTAGCAGCCAAGAGGCCTGCTCTGGGGTACGACATATACTGCAGCGGGCAGGACTGGTCCTGGACCGGTGATCGAGGATTCAGTCCGCATGGCCCTGCAGCCCTCCGCATCCGTGTGGCCCGACATCAGACCTCTCCTTCTCTCCGAGCGGGACAGGATGTCTTGCCGAGGCTGGATAGATATTATGCCAATGCGGCACAGGTCGTCACATTGGCTAACAACATGACTTTCATCACGGGGGCCCTGGATAGGGCGCTCTCCTCTGGCCAGGCGCTCAGTGGAGACCTCCTGTCACAGGCGAGGACCACCTCGGCGGCGTTCCTGCGCATGTGCCAGACGCTAGCCGTGGATGGTGGCCAGGACACCGAGGATTCAGTCCGCATGGCCCTGCAGCCCTCCGCATTCGTGTGGCCCGGCACCAGACCTCTCCTTCCCTCCGAGCGAGACAGGATGTCTTGGCGATGCCGGATAGATGTTATGCCATTGCAGCACAGGTCCTCGCATTGACTAACTACATGGCATTCATCACGGGGGCCCTGGATATGTTGCTCTCTTCTGACCAGGCGCTCAGTGGAGACCTCCTGTCACAGGCGAGGACCACCTCGGCCGCGACTCTGCGCATGTGCCAGACGCTAGCTGTGGATGGTGGCCGCTCCATGGCAGCAGCCCAAGTCGGGCCAGGCACCTTTGGCTTGGGCTGGCTAATATCAGGGAGGCGGAGAGGAGGCAGCTGCTGGACCTGCCCACCTCTCAGATGTCCCTCTTCGGCCCGGACATGCAGGCCTGGGTGGCGAGACTGGAGTCTGCAGCTAAAGACTCGGCTAGGCTAGCCCCGCACCGAGGCGCGAGGCCCACCAGCCATTACGGAGCCGGGACAGAGGCAGAGAGCGTTGGCCCGGGAGGCATCCTGACCCGTATCCGCGCTCTGTTATCCATCGTCCCCCCTTGACGAGGCCCCCGGGTCCAGACAGACCCATGGGTGGCTCGCAGGAGCAACGCACCCACCACCGACCTCCCTATGGTAGAGGAGGCCGGGGTGGAAAAATTTTTCCTTCAATAAAGGCCGACCGGCATTTCCATTACTTTTCTGAGTCTCATTTGGGGGTATGTAACATGTCAAATATTGTGAATTCTGATTGTGTTACTTCCCGGGCACATAACGTTGCTTCGCTAGGCCTGCAGCCCCAGAGAGGGGCGTGCAGTGCACTACGAGCTCCGGTTTCTCTGATCCATACTATGCCCTCCCAGAGAGAGGTCAGGCGGAGGGGTCTGGTGAGTGATATGTGTGTGCTTCGGCCGAACGCGTGTTAGCATTTCTGAGCTACAGGGCTAACACGGGGTTTTCCCACTCCAGGGGCTCGCCCCCCCCTCCATGAGGCAAGAGCCAGGGGGGGCACAGCAGCCGAGTCACGTGTGGTGAGCAGTCCCGTACTTATGACGTCGGGCCTGCAGGACACGTGACCGCCCCCGGCGCTCACGGTGTGACGCAGGGGGCCCCCCGGCCCTTTCGTCCACCCCCCCCCTCCCTGCTAGGAACACCAGGAGGGGGCGGGGCCGTGACGTCTCGTGTTCCATCTCCCGTTCCGCCCCTCACAGATTTATACAACATCTGGAGGGAGCAGGGCCTACTGACAGATATTTGGCTGGAGAAAACTCTGCGCAGAGGTTACGCGCTGCAATTTTTCCGAAAGCCACCACCATTCCGAGGCGTACGGGCAGTACGCTCTCAGGTACGGGGATCGACAGAGGCACTACACAAGCGGAGGTCTCCTCTCTGCTAAGTCGAGGCGCAGCAGTGGAGGTAGACCCGCAGGACGCCACCAGGGGGCTGTACTCCCCTTACTTCTTAGTGCCAAAGAAATCAGGCGGGGTGCGTCCCATTCTGGATCTGCGCGTGTTAAACGAGTGCAGTTCCAAACGGCAGTTTCGGATGCTGTCCACAAGGCAGCTCCTCGAGTGTGTCAGGGAAGGAGACTGGATGTGCTCCATAGACCTGACAGATGCGTACTTCCACGTGCCGATAGTACCGGAACACAGGAGGTTCTGCGCTTCGCAGTGGGAGAGAGGAATTACGAGTACTGTCGTTTTCCCCTTGGGCTACGCACTCGCGCCGTGGAGCAGGGGTAAGAATTAATCTACATAGACGTCGGGTTAATTCTGGCCTCATCCAGGGAAGTGGCCGTGAGTCATACGCACTGGGTCCTGTCCCACATACAGCGCCTGGGCTTTGTGGTTAACAGGGAGAAAATTAACAGTTACCTTTGTAACTTAAGTTCTACGAATAGGTGCACGTGATATCCCACTAGCGAAGTCCGCTAGGGGACGTAGCACCATGACGTAGAAGCAGGCTGCAACCGGCTCAGCGCATGATCTATCTCGGTCTGCAGCTAGACTCTGTGACATTCCGTGCTGCATGGTCAGTGGACAGACGGATGAACACTACACCGTCTGCCCAGGGAGGTTCTGGCGGGCCCCAGAGTCCCCGCTCGGCGCCTCAGGTCTCTGCTGGGAATGATGGCGGCGGCTCATGCTGTGGTGCGGCTAGGCCTTCTCCACATGAGGAATTTTCAGAGGTGGTTCTCACGCCTCAGGCTTCACCCCTCACCGGGACGGGGGGGGCTGATCTGGGTTCCCCAAGTGGCAGCATCGAACATCAGGTTCTGGCTCACACTCCGGGTCTTCTACGGGACGGAGTGACTCTGGCCGGCGCCGTGTCTCACGTGGAGATGTTCACAGGACGCGTTCGCTCGAAGGATGGGCGGGGTCCTCGGCCAGAGTTCTGTAGGAGGCTGCTGGTCGGACTCAGCCCGTCACATCAACCTGCTGGAGATGGAGGCAGTGCACAGGGTACTGCTGCACTTTGCTCCTCAGCTGCAGGGGAGGCACGTGATGGTGCGCTCAGACAACACCACAGTGGTCTCCTATCTGAACAGGCAGGGGGGCACCAGGTCCCCGCTCTCCATCGCATGGCGAAGGTGACGCTGCTGTGGGCGGCGCTTCACCTCCTGTCTCTCAGGGCGCGCCACGTCCCGGGGGTCCGGAACGTGGGGGCCGACAGGATGTCCAGGGGGGGGGGCCCACTCCAGGACGAGTGGGGCCTGGCCCCAGGGGTGGCTGCGGAGAGCTGGCGGAGGTTCGGCCGTCCAGTGGTCGACCTTTTTTCGCCAGTGCAGGAAAACGCACAGTGCCCGTCCTGGTTCGCCTCAAGGGCCGCGGACCAGCCGCCTTTAGACGTGGACGCTCTGGCTCATTACCCCTGGCCAGGGGGCCTGCTGTACGCGTTCCCCACCAGTGCGTCTCCTGCCGGTCCTGCTGCGGAGGATTGAACAGGAGAGGAGGTCGGTGATCCTGGTGGCGCCGGACAGTCCGCATGCCCGGTGGTTCCCCTTCCTGAGGGGCATGGCGGTGATGGAGCCCTGGGCCCTCCCGGACGAGACAGGGGCTCTAGTCCAGGGGGGGAGGAGCCCTGTTTTCACGCCCGATAATCGCGCCGCAGGCTCTGGGTTGGAGGCTGAGAGGCGGAACCTCGTAGACCTGGGTCTTCCCCCTGCGGTGGTGGAGACCACTCAGGGGGCGAGGGCGCCGTCCACTGTGAGGGCCTACGCCACGAGGTGGAGGCTCTCTAGCGACTGGTGCGGTTTTCGTTCCTGGGATCCCAGGCGTTGCCCGCTGGAGGGGGTCCTGGGATTCCTACAGGAGCTCTTTGACAAGGGGAGGGCTGTCGCCACCTTGGCGGTGTTCGCGGCAGCCATTACTTCGGGTCACGACGGATTCGGGGGGTTCACAGCCCGCTCTCATCCGTTGGTTAAAACGTTTTCTGCGGGGGGCACGCAGGAGGAGGCCCCCGCTCCAGAGAACGCCCCGGTTTGGGACCTCAGGGTGGTCCTTAGGGGGCTGTCGGGTCCGCCTTTTTGAACCGGCGGGCGGAGGCGTAAGTCCCGAGTGTGTCGCTTTAAGACGGCCCTCTTGTTGGCGTTGGCGTTGGCGTCTGCTAAGAGGGCGGGCGACTTGTGTGCGCTTGTGCGACGGCATGGTGGTATTGTGGCCCAATCCGGCTTTTCTCCCCAAGGTCATCACGTCGGCCTTTAGGTCGAGAGTCATCAGGATTAGGGCTTTCTATCCGCCACCGCATGCCTCCCCCGAGGAGGAGCGGCGGCACCTTCTGTGTCCTGTCAGAATGCTGAGGCATTACCTGGCCATGACGTCGTCATTCAGGTTGGGTGGCCAGCTGTTTGTGTGTCTGGGCCCCAAGAACAGGGGCGCCCCGCTGTCGGCTCAGCGGCTGGCGCACTGGGTTGCCACGGCTGTGCGGCGGGCGTATCAGACGCAGGGTCTGGCCCTCCCCCGGTGGGCTTCAGGTCGCATTCCACGCGTGGGATGGCGGCCTCTACGGCACCTTCTCAGGGGGGTGTCGGTCGAGGACGTATGCCGTGCGGCTTCTTGGGCTTCGTCCTCTCTTTCGTCGTTCCTCTCCTGGTCAGTATCTTTTGGATGTGTCGGTTTCCGGTCGGTGGCCCCATTCCGTGCTGAGTTGCAGCGGGACTGAGTGTAGAACCGTTAGGTCCCTCCTCTGAGGGGGCCTTCGGTTTACTTTCCGCCCTGGTTTCAGGAGCTCTTGGGAGAGGGCATTCCTACAGGTGCCGGTACTTATATTGTGTATTTGGTGTCGGTCTGGATAGTCCACGTCAGGAGTCCCTTGGGAGAGGCGTTCCTGTGACTACGGGTGATGACCTAATCCGATCTGTGTTACGTGGGGGTATCCATTGGTAGGAAGTGGCCCATGTAAACACGCATTGTATTCTTCTGTCCTGAGTCACTTCTCACTTTGTGAGGGTCTTGCTCGGCGCGGACCAGAGCTCCAATCACCCTTCGCTGGCCTGCTGGGAGATACAATTTTCCTCCTGGCCTCCGCGCTAGGTGTCCACTAGCGAAGTCTCTAAGGGACGTAGCACCATGACGTAGATTTAATAGTTTCTTAATGCTTAACTTAAGTTCTACGAATAGGTGCGTAGTCCCTTAGCTACGAGCCCATCAGGCCAGGTTTGTAGGCTCCCAGCGGCTGTGTGTGTGTATGTGTGTGTGTGTGTGTGTATGCGCGCGCTGCAGACCCCCTCCCTTTCTTTCCTCTCTCCCCCTTCCCTCGTGACAGTGGTATATTGCCACCTGTAGGCCAGGACCGGGCAGGCAACAACTTGGACTGGGATGTACGGGTCGAGCGCGGCGCAGTGCAGTGCCAAGCGCAGAGGACACGCAGCGGAGAAACCAGACGGGACCCAGCACGAGCACAACGGATCGACACACGGGACAGAAGCAAATACCGGTACCCCTTGCGTCAGATCGGCACGCGTCAGCAGCAGCCTGGTGCAGTGCCTCCGGAAAGCATGCGGTCGCAATACCTTTTATGACCATCTGAAATAAAGGGCACGTATGATGTAAACTGCCAGCGGTCTTCCCACTCCACACACCCTGGAGGTTGTTTTCAGCTCCATTTGCTCACAAAGACATTTTCAGATGATCCCCCCTCATGGAACGCTCTATGTAGCAATCTTTTTATGATCTGTGACTTCATAGGACCAGAGCTATTTGAGATCTTTATTGCCTTTTAAAACAGAAAAGGGCATCGATTGTCTTGGGGGTTTTTACTTCGCCGCCGGTTCCATGACAACAAAGGCATGGCGGCGGTGGTCCTTACCATAAAAAAATAAATAGTTACCTAATGTACTTAGAAGTTCTACGAAAAGGTGCGTAGTCCCTTAGGACTACGCTAGTGGGATATCACTCGTGACCCCAGGTCACACGCCAGAGAGATCAAAATAATTGCTCCAATCACCAGCACCGTCCTTATAAATGCCCCTGCCACAAGGCAGCACCCCCACTTGACTCTGCCAAGCGGGCTGGCCTGATGGGCTCGTAGCTAAGGACTACGCCCCTATTCGTATGAACTTTAAGTTACCCATTAGGTACTATTAATTCTACGTCATGGTGCAGTCCCTTAGGGATTCGCTAGTGGGGACACAACGACGGAAGCCGTAGGAACATGTACTCCCAGCAGGCACAGCAAAGGGTGATTGGAGCTCCGGCTCGAGCCAAGACCCTCACACCAGTGAGAGGACTCAGGGCAGACGCAACAATGCGATGTTACAGGGCCACTCCTACCAAGGTTACCCACGTAACACAGACCGAAAGTCAACCGTAGTCACAGGACAGGGGAAAAGGAGCCTTCCCAAGAGCTCCTGACGTGGACTACTGATCCGACCAAACACTCAAAATAAGACCGCACCTGAAGGATGCCTCTCCCAGAGCTCTGAACCAGGGCGGAAAGTAAACCGAAGGCCCCAAGAGGAGGGACTAACGGTTTAACTCAGTCCGCTGCACACAGCCGGAATGGGCCACAACCGGTCCGGACACATCCAAGATAAGATCGGCACGAATGAGGGAGGACGACAGCCGCTGAGTCCGACAGCGGGGCGCCCTGTCGCTTGGGGCCAGACACACAACAGCTGACCACCCAACCCTGAATGGACGACGTCTGGCCAGGTAATGCCTCAGCATTCTGACAGGACACAGTAGGTGCCGCGCTCATCCCGGGGAAGGCATGCGGTGGCGGATTGAAAGCCCTAATACTGATGACTCTCGACCTAAAGGCCCGACGTGATGACCTTGGGGAGAAAAGCCGGATTGGGCCACAATTCCACCATGCGTCGCCCTCTCCAAAGGACAGGCAAAGAGCTGGACAGAGAGCGCACACAAGTCGCCCGCCCTCTTAGTCAGACGCCACGCCAACAAGAGGGGCCGTCTTAAACGCGACACACTCGGGACTCGCCTCCGCCGCCGGTTCCAAAAGGCGGACCCGACAGCCCCTAAGGACAACTGAGGTCCAAACCGGGGCGATCTCTGGAGCGGGGGCCTCTCCTGCGCGCCCCCCGCAGAAAACGTTTAACCAACGGATGACAGCGGGCTGTGAACCCCCCGAATCCCCATCGTGACCCGGAGTAATGGCTGCCGCGAACACCGCCAAGGTGGCGGAACTGCCCTCCCCTTGTCAAGAGCTCCAGTAGGATTCCCATGACCCCTCCAGCGGCAACGCCTGGGATCCCGGAACGGGAACCGCACAGTCGCTTGAAGAAGCCTCCACCTCGTGGCGAAGGCCCTCACAGTGGGCGGCGCCTCGCCCCCTGACGATGGTCTCCACCAACCGCCAGGGGGAAGACCCAGGTCTACGAGGGTTCCGCCTCTCAGCCTCCAACCAGAGCCTGCGGCCGAATTATCAGGCGGTGAAAACAGGGCTCTTCCCCCTGGACTAGGGCCCCGGCACGGACCGGGAGGGCCCCAAGGCACCCATCACGCCATGCCCCTCAGGCAGGGGACACCCACCGGGCATGCCGGACTGTCCCGGATCAAACCAGGATCACCGACCTCCTCTCCTGTTTGATCCTCCGGCAGCAGGGACCGGCAGGAGCCGCACTGGTGGAAAACGTACAGCAGGCCCCTGCCATGGGGGCCCCTTGAGGCGACCGGACGGGCACTGTGCGTTTCTGCACTGGCGAAAACGGTCGACCACAGGACGGCCGAACCTCCGCCAGTATCTCCGCAGCTACCCGTCGGGCTCGGCCCCTCTCGTCTGGAGGTGGGCCCCCCTGGCACATGCTGTCGGCCCCCACGTCCGGACCCCCGGGACGTGGCGCGCCTGAGAGACAGGAGGTGAAGCGCGCCCACAGCAGCGTCACCGTCCGCATGCGATGGAGAGCGGGGGACCTGGTTGCCCCCAGCGGTTCAGATAGGACCACTTGATGTTGTCCCGAGCGCACCATCAGAACCTGATGTTTCGATGCTGCCACTGGGAACCCAGATCAGCCTCCCCCGTCCCGGGAGGGGTGAAGCCTGAGGCGTGAGAACCACCTCTGAAAATTCCTCATGTGGAGAAGGCCTAGCGCACACAGCATGGTGCCGCCGCCCTCATTCCCAGGCAGGGACCTGAGCGCGAGCGGGGCTCTGGGGACCGCCTGAACCTCCCTGGGCAGACGGGTAGTGTTCATCCGTCTGTCCACGGGGAACAATGCAGCCGGAATGTCACAGAGTCTAACTGCAGAACCGAGATAAATCATGCGTTGAGCGGGCTGCAGCATGAACTTTCTCCCTGTTTACCACAAAGCCCAGACGCTGTAAGTGGGACAGGACCCAGTGGTATGTCCTCACGCACTTCCCTGGATGAGGCCAAAATTAACCCGTCGTCTATGTAGGTTAAAATTTCTTACCCCCTGCGCGTTGCAGGGCTCCATTGCTGCCTCCACGCACTTGGAAAAAGTGCGATGGCGAGTGCGTTAGCCCAAGGGGAGACGGCAGTCACCGTAATTTCCTCTCTCCCCACTGCGAAGCGCAGAACCTCCTTTGTGTTTCCGGCACTATCGGCACGTGGAAAGTAGCATCTGTCAGGACAATGGAGGATATCCAATCTCCCCAGCCTGACACACCGAGGAGTGCATATGTGGGCAGGCATCCGAACTGCCTTTTGAATGCACTCTATCAACACGCGCAGATCCAAAATTGGGGGACCGCACCCCAGCCTGACTCTTTTGGCATAAGAGTTAAGGGGAGTACAGCCCCTGGTGGCGTCCTGCGGGTTACCTCCACTGCTGCGCCTCGATCAGCTGGGAGGAGGACCCTCCGCTTGCAGTGCCTCTAATGAATCCCCGTACCTGAGAGCGTGCTGCCCCTGTTCGCCTCGGAAATGTGGTGGCTTCGGGAGAATTGCAGTGCGTAACCCCTGCGCAATGTTTTCTCCAGCCACAGATCCGTCAGCAAACCATTGCTCCCTCAAGATGCTGTATGAAAGTCTGTGAGGGGTCGGGAAACGGGCGCTGGACACGAGAACTTCACGGGCCCGCCCTCTTCTGGTGTTCCTAGCAGGGAGGGGGGTGGACGAAAGGGCCGGGGGGGGCCCCCTGTTCACACGTGTGCGCGGGGCGGTCACGTGTCTGCAGGCCGACGTAAGAGTACGGGAGCTGCTCATCCCCGTGACTCTGACTGCTGTGCCCCCTCCTGGCCCTTCGTCCACCCCCCTCCTCTGCTAGGAAACACCAGAAGAGGGCGGGATGGCCGTGACGTCTCGTGTTCCAGCTCCCGGTCCGCCCGTCACAGACTTCTACAGCAACTGGAGGGAGCAAGGTTGCTGACGGGATCTGAGGCTGGAGAAAACATTGCCAGGGTTACGCACTGCAATTCTCCCCGGAAGCCACCAATTCCGAGGCGTACGGGCAGCACGCTCTCAGTTAGGGGATCATTAGAGGCACTGCAAGCGGAGGTCGCCTCCCTGCTGAGTCGAGGGCGCAGTGGAGGGTCGACCCGCAGGACGCCACCAGGGTCTGAAACTCCCCTTACTTCTTAGTGCCAAGATGTCAGGCGGGGGTGCGTCCATTTGGATCTGCGCGTGTTGAACGAGTGCATTTCAAACCGGCAGTTTCGGATGCTGCCCACAAAGCAGCTCCTCCGAGTGTGTCAGCAGGGAGATAGGATATCCTACATCGACCTTACAGTGGCTACTTCCAGGGTGCCGATAGTGCTGAAACAAGGAGGTTCTAGCGCTTCGCGTGGGGGAGAGAGGAAAATTACGGTTTCTGCCGGTCTACCCCTTGGGATACCGCACCTCGCGCTCGCACTTTTTCCAAAAGTTGCGTGAGGCAGCACTGGAGGCCCGATCAGGACGCGCAAGGGGTAAGAATTTTAACCTACATAGACGACGGGATATTTTGGCCTCATCCAGGGGAAGTGGCCGTGAGTCATACGCACTGGGTCCTGTCCCACTTACAGCGTCTGGGCTTTGTGGTAAACAGGGAGAAATTCAAGCTGCAGCTCCGCTCAAGCGATGATTTATCTCGGTCTGCAGTTAGACTCTGTGACATTCCGGCTGCAATGTCGTGGACAGACGGATGAACACTACCGTCTGCCAGGGAGGGTTCTGGCGGGACTTGTAGGGCCCCAGAGTCCCCGGCTCGGCGCTCAGGTCCCTGCTGGGAATGATGGCGGCGAGTTCATGGCTGTGGGTGCGGCAAGTCCTTCTCCACATGAGGAATATTCAGAGGTGGTTTTTCACGCCCAGGCTTCACCCCTCCCGGTGGACGGGGCAGGATGATCTGGGTTCCCAAGTGGCAGCATCGAACATCAGGTTCATGATGGCTGCGCTCAGACAACATCACCGTGGTCTCCTATCTGAAACAGGCAGGGGGTCACAGGTGCCCCCCGTTCATCGCATGGCGACGGTTTTGACGCGGTGTGGGCCGGCGCTTCACCTCCCTGTCTTCAGGGCGCGCCCACGTCCGGGGGGTCGAGGAACGTGGGGGCCGACAGGAAGTCCTAGGGGGGGCCCACTCCAGGACGAGTGGGGCCCAGGCCCCACGGGTAGATGCGGAAGATCTGGCTCGGAGGTTCGGCCGTCCTGTGGTCGACCTTTTCGCCAGTGCAGGGAAAACGCACAGTGCCGTCCTGGTTTTCGCCTAAGGCCCCCTGGCCAGGGGGACTGCTGTACGTTTTCCACAGTGCGTCTCTGCCGAGGTCGTGATGGGAGGATAAAAGGGGGGGTCGGTGACATCCTGGTGGCTCCGGGACAGTCCGCAATGCTCGGTGGTTCCCCTTCCTTGAGGCGCATGGCGGTGATGGAGCCTTGGGCCCTCCGGACGGCCGGAGGATCTAGACCAGGGAGGAGGAGCCCTGTTTTCACGCCTGATACTCGGCGCTGGCTCTGGGTATGGGGGCTGAGAGGCGGAACTCGTAGACCTGGGTCTTCCCCTGCGGAGGTGGAGACCATTCAGGGGGCGGAGGGCGCCGTCCACTGTGAGGGCCTACGCCACGAGGTGGAGGCTCTTCAGCGGGGACTGGTGCGGTTCCCGTTCCTGGGAACCCAGGCGAATGCCCGCTTGGAGGGCGGCTGGGATTCCTACAGGCGCACTTGACAAGGGGAGGGCCTGTCGCCACCTTTGGCGGGGGGGGGTTTGTTCGCTGCATCCATTGACTTCGGGTCCCGATGGATCGGGGGGGTTTCACAGCCCGCTGTCATCCGTTGGTTATAAACGTTTTCTGCGGGGGGCGGCGCAGGAGGAGGCCCCCGCACCGAGAAAAAGCCCCCGGTTTGGGACCTCAGGGTGGTCCTTAGGGGCTGTCGGGTCCGCTTTAGAACCGGCGGCGGAGGCGAGTCCCGAGTGTGTCGCTTTTAAGGACGGCCCTCTTGTTGGCGTTGGTTCTGCTAAGAGGGGCGGCGCGACTTGTGTGCGCACTCTCTGTCCATGCGTCTTGCCTGTCCTTTGGAGAGGGCGACGGGCGATGGTTGGAATTGTTGCCAATCCGGTTTTCTCCCAAGGTACATCACGTCGGCCTTTAGGTCGCAGGAGTCATCAGGTTATGGCTTTTCTATCCGCCACCGATGCCTTCCCGAGGAGGAGCGGCGGCACCTTTGTATCCTGTCAGAATGCTGAGATTACCTGGCCATGACGTCGGTCAATTCAGGTTTGGGGTGGGTGCTGTTTGTGTGTTGGGCCCCAAGGACAGGGGCGCCCGCTGTCCGGGCTCAGCGGCTGTCGTCCTCTCTTTCGTCCGGTCTTATCTTGGATGTGTCGGACGGTTGGTGGCCCATTTCCGTGCTGAGTGCAGCGGACTGAGTTAGACCGTTTTAGGTCCCTCCTCTGAGGGGGCCTTCGGTTTACTTTCGCCCTGGTTCAGGAGCTCTAGGGACGAGGCATCCTACAGGTTGCTCGTTACATATTTGTGATGTTTGGTCGGTCAGGTTAGTCCACGTCAGGAGTCTTGGGAGAGGCGATCTTTGTAACTACGGTGACCTACGGTCTGTGTTCGTGGGGTGTATCTTGGTAGGAGTGTGGCCTGTAACACGCATGGTTTCTTCTGCCTGAGTCCTCTCACTGTGTGAGGGTCTTGCTCGAGGGGACTCCAATCACCCTTTGCTGGCTGCTGGGAGTACATGTTCTACGGCCTCCGCGTTGTGTACCCATAGCGAAGTCTAGAGGTGCCGAGCACCATGACGTAGAAATATAGTTACCTAATGTTAACTAAGTTCTACGAATAGCCGTGAGTAGTCCCTTAGCTACCGAGCCCATCAGGCCAGCCCCCAGGCTTGGCAGAGTTCAGAGGGGGTTGCGTGCCTTGTGCAGGTGCATTTATAGAGGACGGTTGGCCCTGGTGATTGGAGCAAATTATTTTGATCTCTCTGGCGTGTGACCTGGGGGTCACGGTGATATCCACTAGCGAAGTCCTAAGGGATACGGGCACCTATTCGATGAAACCTTAAGTTTACATTCACGGTAACTATTATTTTATATAGGTAAGGACCAGCGTTGGAATGTGCTTGAAAGGTAAAACAAGAAACAGCGTAACATTCCTCTTCACAGGTCTATATACCAATGGCCATTTCAATTGTTGCCTCTCTTCTCACTCTTGATTGAAATATTACCAGTTTGTAGGCTCCAGCTGCAGTGTGAGAGTATGTGTGTGTGTGTGTGTAGTATGCGCTGCCGCACGCTGCAGACCCCCTCCTCTTACTTTCTCTCTCCCTCTCCCCTCTCTTACAGTGGTATATTGCCGTAGGCAAGGACAGGGCAGGCACAACATGGACTGGGATTGTGAGCGCGGCGCAGTTCAGTGCAAGCGCAGAGGACACGCAGCGGAGAACAGGGACGGGACAGCACGAGCACACGGATCGACACACGGGACCAGAAGCACATACAGGTACATGCAGTCAGATGGCACGCCGTCAGCAGCAGCCTGGTCGCAGTGCCTCGGAAAAGCATGCGTCGCATACTTTTATGACACCGAATTAACGGGCAGAATGATGTAAAACTGCCCGCGCCGTTTACCACGATCCACACACACCTGGAGTTGTTTTTAGATCCATCTATGCTCACAATGAGACATTTTCAGATGCTCCCCCTTCATGGGAACGTCTAAGTTTGAATCTTTATGATCTGTGACGACATAGACCGAGCTATTGAGTCTTTTCATGGCCCTTTTAAACAGAGGCAGCGACTTGTCTTGGGGGTTTTACATCGCCGCGTTCACTGGACAACACTGAATGGCGTCGGTGGTCCTTACCAATCAAAAAATTAAAAGTTACCTAATGTAACTAAGTTCTACGAATAGGTCGTAGACCCTTAGGACTTCGCTAGTGGGGATATCCCTCGTGACCCCAGGTCCACAGCCAGGAGATCAAATAATTTGCCTCCAATCACCAGCCACCGTCACTCTATAAATGCCCCTGCACAAGGCGCACCCCTTTGAACTCTTGCCCGAAGCCGGGCTGGCCTGATGGGCTCGAAGTATGGACTACGACTATTCGTAGAATTAATGTTCCATTAGGTAACTTTATTCTTACGTCATGGTGCTTACGTCCCTTAGGAGAACTTCGCTAGTGGGACACAACTGCGGAGGCCGTAGGAACATGTACTCCACAGCAGGCCCAGCAAAGGGTGATTGGAGCTCCGCTCGAGCAAGACCCACACACAGTGAGAGGACTCAGGGCAGAAGAAACAATGCGTGTTCCAGGGCCACTCCATACCAAGGATACCCCACGAACACAGGACCGTTAGTCATCCGTACGTCACAGGACGCCGTCACCAGAGTCCGACGGGACGACTGGACCGACCAAACACACAAAAATGAACGCCACCTGAAGGATGCCACTCCAAGAGCTTCCAGAACCAGGCGGAAAAGTAAAAACGAAGGCCCCCTCCCCCCCCCCCCCCCCCCCCCCCCCCCTCCCCCCCCCCCCCCCCCCCCCCCCCCCCCCCCCCCCACCCCCCCCCTGAGAGAGGGACTAACGGTCTAACTCCAGTTCCGCTGCACTCAGCACGGAAAGGGCCACCCAAAAAAAACCGGGGGTGTCCGACACAACCAAGATAAGACCGGACGAAAGAGGAGGACGACAGCCGCTGAGCCGAAGCGGGGCGCCATGTCCTTGGGGCCCAGACACACAAAACAGATGACACCAACAGAATGGACGACGTCATGCAGGTAATGCCTCAGCATTCTGACGGCCACAGAAGGTGCCCGCCGTCCTCCTCGGGGGAAGGCATGCGGGTGGCGGATAGGAAGCCCTAATCCTGATGACTCTCGCTAAAGGCCGACGTGAGGACCTTGGGAGAAAATCGGAATGGGCCACCAATACCCCAAGCCGTCGCCCTCTCCAAAGGACAGGCAAGAGCATGGACCGAGAGCGCACACAGTCGCCCGCCCTCTTAGCAGACCGCAACGCCAACAAGAGGGCCGTCTTAAAATCGACACACTCGGGGACTCGCCTCGCCGCCGGTCAAAGGCCCCCCCCCCCCCCCCCCCCCCCCCCCCCCCCCCCCCCCCCCCCCCCCCCCCCCCCGACCCGTACAGCCCCCTTAAGGGACCACCCTGATGTCCAAAACGGGGGCGTTTCTCTGGAGCGGGGTCCTCTCTGCGCGCCCCCCGCAGAAATACGTTTAACCCAACGGATGACAGGGGCTGTGAACCCCCCGAATCATCGTGACCCGAAGTAATGGGCCGCGAACACCGCCAAGGTGGGCCCAGCCCGTACCCCCATGTCAACGAGCTCCTGTAGGAATCCCGACCCCCCTCCAGCGGGCAACGCCTGGGACCCCAGGAAGGAACCGCACAGTGCTTGAAGGAGCCTCCACCTGTGGCGTAGGCCTCACCAGTGACGGCGCCCTCGCCCCTGAATGGTCTCCCCCCGCATGGGGAATAGACCCAGGTCTACGAGGTTCGCGCTCAGGCCTCCAAACCCAGAGCCTGCGGCCGATTATCAGGCGTGAAAACAGGGCTCTCCCCCCTGTACTAGAGCCCGGCTCGTCGGGCGGCCCAAGCTCCATCACCGCATGCCCTCAGGAAGGGGGAACCACCGGCATGCGGGACGTCCGGAGCCACAGCAGGATCACCGACATCCTCTTTCCTGTTTGATCTCCGCAGCAGGACCGCAGGAGACGCCACGGTGGGAAAACGTACAGCCGGCCCCCTGGCCAGGGGCCTTAGGAGAACCAAGGAAGGGCATGTGCGTTTTCTGCACTGGAGAAAAGGTCGACCACAGACGGCCGAACCTCCGCCAGATCTCCGCAGCTTACCGTGGGGCCAGGCCCCACTGTCCTGGAGTGGGCCCCCCTGGACATCCTTTCGGCCCCACGTTTCCGGACCCCCGTGACGTTGGCGCGCCCTGAGACGAACAGGAGGTGAAAGCGCCGCCCACAGAAGGGTCACCGTGCCATGCGATGGAGAGCGCGGGGACTGGTGCCCCCTGCATGTTCAGATAGGAGACCACTGTGCTGTTGTCTGAGCGCACCATCCGAACCCTGATGTTCGATGCTGCCAATTGGGGAACCCAGATCAGCTCCCCGTCCGGGAGGGGTGAAAGCCTGAGGCTTGAGAACCACCTCTGAAAATTCCTATGTGGAGAGCATAGCGCACCACCGAATGAGCCGCGCCAACATTCCCAGCAGGGACCTGAGGCGCCGAGCGGGGAACTCTGGGGCCCGCCAGAACCTCCCTGGGCAGGACGGGTAGTGTTCATCCGTCTGTCCCACGGACAATGCCGCCCGGATGTCACAGAGTCTAATGCAAGACCGAGATAAATCATTGGTGAGCGGGACTGCATTTGAATTTCTCCTGTTTAACCAAAGACCCATACGCTGTATGTGGGACTGGACCGTGCGTATGACTCCGGCCACATCCTGGATGAGGCCAAAATTAACCCTTCGTCTATGTAGGTTAAAATTCTTACACTCTGCGCGTTGAGCGGCTCAGTGCTGCCTCCACGCACTTGGAAAAGTGCGATGGGCGAGTGCGTAAGCCCAAGGGGAGACGGCAGTACCGTATCTCTCTCCACTGCGAAGCGCGAACCTCCTGTGTTCCGGCGACTATCGCATGGAAGTACGCATCTGTAGGTTATGGCGGATATCCCAATCTCCCTGCGGACACACTCGAGGAGCTGCTTTGTGGGCAGCATCCGAAAACTGCCGTTTGGAAATGCACTCGTTCTACACGGCGCAGATCCAAAAAATGGGACGCACCCCGCTGACTTCTATGGCCACTAAGAAGTAAGGGAAGTACAGAACCCACGGTGGCGTCCTGGGGTCTACTTCCCTGCTGCGCTCGGACTCCGCAGGGAGGGACCTCCGCTGTGCAGTGCCTCTAATGATCCCCGTACCCTGAGGAGAGCGTGCTGCCGTACGCCTCGGAATAGGTGCGTGGCTTCCGGGAGAATTGCAGTGCGTACCCTGCGCAAGTTTACTCCAGCCACAGATCCTGTCAGCAACCTTGCTCCTCCAGATGCTGGTAGACGTCTGTTGAGGGGCGGAACTGGAGCTGGAACACGAGACGACACGGGCCCCGCCTCTTCTGGTGTTCCTAGCAGCGGAGGGGGAGTGGACGAAAGGGGGTCGGGGGCCCTGGTCACCACCGTGAGCGCCGGGGGCAGGTCAAGTGTCCTGCAGGCCCGACGTCATGAGTACGGGATGTCAACCCACGTGACTGGCTTGCTGGTGCCCCCCCCTGGCCCTAATCGTCCACCCCCCTCTGCTAGAACACCAGGATTGAGGGCGGGCCGTGACGACTAGTGTTCCAGCTCCCGTTCCGACCTCACCGGACGTCTACAGCATCAGGAATGGGAGCAAGGTTGCTGACTGATCTGGGCTGGAGAAACATTGCGCAGGGGTTACGCATGCAATTCTCCGAAGCCCACCATTCCGAGGGTACGGGCAGCACGCTCTCAGGTACGGGGATCATAAGAGGCACTGCAAGGGAGGTCTCCTCCCTGTGAGTCGATGCGCAGCGTGGAGGGATAGACCCGCAGGAGCCACCAGGGTCTGTACTCCGCTTACTTCTTAGTGCCAAAGAATTCAGGCGGGAGCGTCCCATTTTGGATCTGCGCGTGTTGACGAGTGCATTTCCAAACGGCTAGTTTGGTTGCTGTCCCACAAAGCAGCTCCTCGAGAGTGTCCAGGCCAGGAGGATTGGATATCCTCCATAGACCTGAACAGATGCGTACTTTCCACGTGCCGATTAGAAGCCGGACACACAGTGAGGTTCTGCGCATTCGACAGTGGGAGAGAGAAGGAATTACGGTTTACTGCCGTCTCCCCTTGGGTACGCACTCGCGCCTCGCACTTTTTTCCACGAGCGTGGAGCAGCCACTGGAGGCCGCTCAGAACGCGCAGGGGTAAGCGAATTTTAACTAATAGACGGACGGTTAATTTTGGCCTCATCCAGGGAAGTTGCCGTGAGTCATTTTACGCACGGGTCCTGTCCCACATACAGCAGCGTCTGGGCTTGTGTAAACAGGGAGAAATTTCAAGCTGCGCCCGCTCAACGGATGATTTATCTCGGTCTGCAGTGAGACTCTGATGACATTCGTGCTTGGCATTGTCCGGTGGACGACGGTCATGAACACTACCCGTCTGCCCAGGGAGGTTCTGGCGGGCCCCAGAGGGTCCCCGCTCGGCGCCTCAGGTCCCTGCTGGGAATGATGGCGGCGGCTCATGCTGTGGTGCCGGCTATGCCTCTCCACATTGAGGAATTTCCGAGGTGGTTCTCCGCCCTCAGGCTTCACCCCTCCCGGGACGGGGGAGGCTGATCTGGGGTTCCCAACTGGGCCCAGCAACGAAATCAGTTTCTGTGGTGCGCTCAGAACATCACAGTAGGTCTTCTATATGAACAGGCAGGGGTGGCACCAGGTCCACCGCTCTCCATCGCACTGGCGACGTGACGCTGCTGTGGGCGGGCTTCACCTCCTGTCTCTCAGGGCGCGCCACGTCCCGGGGGTGCCGGAACGTGGGGGCCGGACCAGGAGTCCAGGGGGGGCCCACTCCAGGACGAGTGGGGCTGGACCCCACGGTAGCTGCGGGGGGATCTGGCGGAGGTTCGGCGACCTGTGGTCGACCTTTTCGCCAGTGCAGAAAAACGCACAGTGCCCGTCTGTTTTCGCCTAAGGCCCCCTGGCCAGGGGCCTGCTGTACGTTTTCCACCAGCTGCGTCTTCCCTGCGGTCCTGCTGCGGAGGATCAAACAGGAGAGGAGGTTCGGTGATCTGGTGGTCCGGACGTCGCATGCCGGTGGTGTCCCTTCCTGAGGGGCAAGGCGGTGATGGAGCCTTGGGCCCTCCCGGACGCGCCGGGGGCTCTAGTCCAGGGGGGAGGAGCCCCTGTTTTCACGGCCTGATAATCGGCCGCAGGCTCTGGGATTGGGAAGGCCTGAGAGGCGGAACCTCGTAGACCTGGGTTTCACCCTTTGCGGTGGGTGGAGACCATTTCAGGGGGCGAGGGCCCGCCGTCCTCTGTGAGGGCCTACGCCACGACGGTGGAGGTCTTCAGCGACTGGTTTGCGGTTCCGTTCCTGGCGATCCCAGGCGTTGCCCGCTGGAGGGGGGGTCCTGGGATTCCTACAGGAGCCTCTTTGACAAGGGAGGGCTGTTCGCCACACTTGGCGGTGATTTTCGCGGCAGCCAATTACTTGGGTCACTTGGATTCGGGGGGTTCACAGCCCCGCTGTCATACGTTGGTAAAAACGTTTTCTGCGGGGGGCGGCAGCGAGGGGGCCCCCGCCACCAGTAGAAAACGCCCCCGGTTTGGGGACCTCAATGGTGGACCTTAGGGGCTGTCGGGGTCCGCCTTTTGACCGGCGGGCGGAGGCGCGTCCCGGTGTATGTCGCTTTTAAGGACGGCCCTCTAGTTGGCGTTGCGTCTGCTATGAGGGGAGGGCGACTTGTGTGCGCTCTTGGCCATGCGTCTTGCCTGTACCTTTGGAGGAGGGCGACGCACATGGTGGAATTGTGGCCCCAAACCGGTTTTCTCCCCATGGTCATCCAGTCGGCCTTTAGGTCGGAGGTCCTCAGGTATTAGGGGCTTTCTATCCGCCACCGCATGCCTTCCCCGGGAGGAGCGGCTGGCACCTTCTGTGTCCTTTCAGAAATGCTGAGCATTACCCTGGCCAAGACGTCGTCATTCAGGATGGGTGGTCAGCTGAATGTGTGTCTGGGCCCAAGGACAGGGGTGCGCCCCGCCTGTCGTCAGCGGCTGTCGTCCTCCTCTTTCGCGCGGTTCTTATCTTGGTTTTTTGGTGGTCGGGAGCCCGGTAGGGTGGCCCATTCGTGCTGAGTGCAGCGGACTGAAGTTTAGACCGGTTAAGGGTCCTTCCTCTGCGGGGGCCTTCGGGGTATACTTTCCGCCCTGGTTCAGGAGCTCTTCTGGGAGAGCATTCCTACAGGTGCGTGTACATATTTGTGTGTTTTGGTCGTTCAGGTAGTCCACGACAGGAGCTCTTGGGCGAGGCGTCCCTGTGACTACGGTATGACCTACAGGTCTGTGTTACGTGGGGGTATCCTTGGTAGGAGTGGCCCTGTAAACAGCGATTTGTTTCTTCAGCCCTGGAGTCTCTCATGTGTGAGGGTCTTGCTCGAGCGGCGCTCCAATCACCTATGCTGGCCTGCTGGGTAGAACATGCTTTCCTACTGGCCTCCGCGTTGTGTCCACTAGCGAAGTCCTAAGGGACGTTAGCACCATCGTCTAGAATTAATAGTTACCTAATGTACTAAGTTTACGAATATGTGCGTTAGTCCCTTAGCTACGAGCCCCTTCAGGCCAGCCCGGCTTGGCAGAGTACAAGAGTGGGATGTTCGGCTTGTGCAGGGGCATTTATAGAGGACGGTGGCTGGTGAATTGGGAGCATATTATTTGATCTCTCTGGCGTTTGTGTGACCTGGGGTCACGAGTGATATCCACTAGGAAGTCCTAAGGGGATACGCACCTAATCGTAGAAATTAAGTAACATTAAGGTAACTATTATTTTTTTTATGGTAAGGACCAGCGTTGGAATGTGCTTGAAAGTTAAAAACAAGAAAACAGCGTAAACATGTCCTCTTCACAGGTCTAATAACCATGGCCATTTCAATTGACGCCTCTATTCTACTCTTTGATTGAAATAACCAGTTTGTAGGCTCCCAGCTGCAGTGTGTGTGTATGGTGTGTGTGTGTGTGTATGCGCGCGCTGCACAGGACCCCTCCCCTTTCTTTCTCTCTCCCCTCACCTCTTATGACGAGGTATATTGCCCGTAGGCAGGACCGGGCGAAGGCACAAACTTGGGACTGGGATGTCGAGCGCGGCGCAGTGCAGTGCCAAGCGCAGAGGACACGCAGCGGAGAACCAGGACGGGACCAGCTCGGAGCACACGGATCGACACAGGGACAGAAGCACAAAACAGGTCCATGCGTCAGATCCGGCACGCCGTCAGCAGGCAGCCAGGACGCAGTGCCTCGGAAAAGCTGCTTCGCAATACTTTAATGACATCGAATTAAAGGGCACGGTATGATGTAAAACTGCCCAGCGCGTCTTCCCACATCCACAACACACCTGGAGTGATTTAGCTCCATCTATGCTCCAAATCGACATTTTCAGGATGTCCCCCCTTCAAGGATACGCTCCTATGTTGAATCTTAAAGATCTTGTGGGACGTCAAGACAGAGCTATTGAGATCTTTCTGCCCTTTATAAACAGAGGCATCGACTTGTAATTGGGGGTTTCTAATCTCGCGACGCGTTTCACTGACAACAAAGAATGGCGGCGGTGTGTCTTACAATAAAAACAAAAATAGTTACTAATGTCACTTAAGTCTACGAATCGGAGCGTAGTCCCTTAGGACTTCGTAGTGGGGATATCACTTCGTGACCCATGTCACACGCACAGAGAGATCAAAATAATTTGCACCACTTCAGCACCGTCTCTATAAATGCCCCTGCACAGGCCGACCCCCTCTTTGACTCTGCAAGCCGGGCTGGCCTGATGGGCTCGTGAGCTAAGGGACTACGCACCTATTCGTAGAATTAAGTCTACATTAGGTAATATTAATTCTACGTCATGTGCTACATCCTTAGGACTACGCTAGTGGGACCAACGCGGAGGCCGTAGGAACATGAACTCCCGCAGGCCAGAAAGGGTGATTGGAGCTCGCTCGAGCAAGACCCGTCACACAGTGAGAGGGACTCAGGGCAGAAGAAACAATGCGTGTTACAGGGGCCCTCCTTACCAAGGATACCCCACAGTAACACAGACGTGGTCATCCGTGTCACAGGACGCTTCCCAAGAGCTCCAGACGTGGACACTGACCGACCAAACACACAAATTATTTACGCACCTGTAGGATGCCTCTCCCCAAGAGCTCCTGAACCCAGGGCGGAAAAGTAAACGAAGGCCCCCTCAGAGGAGGGGGGACCTAACGGTATCTAAATCAGTCAGCTGCACTCAGCCCGGAATGGGCCACCAAACCGGTTCCGACACATCCAAGATAAAAGACGGACGAAAGAGGCGGACGACAGCCGCTGAGCCGACCAGCGGAGGGCGCCCTGTCCTTGGGGCCCAGACACACAAACAGCTGACCACCCAACCTGAAGTGCGACGTCATGGCCAGGTAATGCCATCAGCATTCTGACAGGACACAGGAAGTGCCGCGTCCTCCTCGGGGAAGCATGCGGTGGCGGATAGAAAGCCCTAATCCTGATGACTTCGACCTAAAGGCCGACGTGATGACCTTGGGGAGAAAAGCCGGATAGGGCACAATTCCACCAGCCGTCGCCCTCTCCAAAAGGACAGGCAAGACGCATGGGGACAGAGATCGCCACACCAAGTCGCCCGCCCCCTCTTTGCTGACGCCAACGCCAACAAGAGGGCCGACTTTAAAGCGACACACTCGGAGACTCGCCTCCGCCGTCCGGATCAAAAGGCGGACCCGACAGCCCCTAAGGACCACCATGAGGTCCAAACCGAGGGCGTTCTCTGGAGCGGGGGCCTCTCCTGCGGCCCCCGCAGAAAAGTATAACCAAGGATGACAGGGGCTGTGAACCACCGAAACCATCGTGACCCGAAAGTAATGGCTGCGCGAACACCTGCCCAATGGGGGCCCGACAGCCTCCCCTGTCTAAGAGCTTCCTGTCCCCCCCCCCCCACCCAAAGGAATTCCCATGACCCCCACCAGCGGGCAACGCCTGGGATCTCAGGACGGAACAGCACCAGTCGTGAAGGCCTCCACCTCGAGGCGTAGGCCCTCACAGTGGACGGCGCCCTAGCCCTGAATGGTCTTCCACCACCGCAGGGTGGAAGACCCAGGTCTAACGAGGTTCCGCCTCTCAGGCTCCAAAAACCCAGAGCCTGCCGGCCGATTAATCAGGCGTGAAAACAGGGCTCCACCCCCTGGACTAGAGACCCCGGCTCGTCCGGGAGGGCCCAAGGCTCATCACCGCATGCCTCAGGAAGGGGAACCCCGGGCATGGGACTGTCCGGAGCCACCAGGATCACCGAACACCGCTCCCTGTTTGTCCTCCGCAGCAGGACCGGCAGGAGACGCACTGGTGGGAAACGTACAGCAGGCCCCTGGCCAGGGGGCCTTAGGCGAACCAGGACGAGGCACAGTGCGTTTCCACTGGCGAAAAGGTCGAACCCAGGACGGCCGAACCTCCGCCAGATCTCCGCAGCTACCCCGTGGGCCAGGCCACTCGTCTGGAGTGGGCCCCCTGGACACTCCTGTCGGCCCCCACGTTCGGACCCCCGGGACGTGGCGCGCCTGATAGTAAAGGAGGTGAGCGCCGCCCACAGCAGCGTCACCCGTCGCCTGCGATGTGAGAGCGGGGGCACTGGTGCCCCCCTGCCTTGTTAGATAGGAGACCACAGTGATGTTGTCTGAAGGCACCCATCCAGAAACTGAAGTTCGATGCTGCCACTTGGGGAAACCCAGTTAGCCTCCCCGTCCCGGGAGGGGTAGAAGCCTGAGCGTGAGAACCCCCTCTGAAAATTCCTCATGTGGAGAAAAACAAAAGGCTAGCCGCACCACAGCATGAGCCGCCGCCATCATTCCAGCCGGGACCTGAGGCGCCGAGCGGGGACTCTGGGGCCCGCCAGAACCTCCCTGGGCAGACGGGTAGTGTTATCGTCTGTCACGGACAATGCAGCACGGAATGTCACAGAGTTACTGCAGACCGAGATAACTCATGCGTTGAGCGGGCTGCAGCTTGAAATTTCTCCCTGTTTACCACCAAAGCCCAGACGCTGTATGTGGGGACAAGACCCGTGCTTTGACTCACGGCCATTCCCTGGATGAGGCAAAAATTAACCGTCGTACTATGTAGGTTAAAATTCTAACCCCTGCGCGTCTGAGCGGCTCCCAGTGCTGCCTCACGCACTTGGAAAAAGTGCGAGGCGCGAGTGCTAGGCCAAGGGGGAGACGGCAGTAAACCGTAATTCCTCTCTCCCACTGCGAAGCGCAGAACCTCCTGTGTTCCGGCACTATCGGCTCGTGGAAGTAGCATCTGTCAGGTATAAGGAGATATCCAATCTCCCTGCTGACACACTCGAGGAAGCTGCATTTGTGGGCAGCATTCCGAAACAGCCGTTTGGAAATGCACTCGTTCAACACGCGCGATCCAAAATGGGGACGCACCCCGCCTGACTACTATGGCACTAAGAGTAAGGGGAGTACAGACCCTGGTGGCGTCCTGCGGGTCTACCTCCCTGCTGCGCCTCGATCAGCATGGAGGAGATCCGTTGCAGTGCCTCTAATGATCCCGTCCTGAGAGCGTGCTGCACGTACGCCTCGGAATGGGTGGTTGGCTTCCGGGAGAATTGCAGTGCGTAACCCCTGCGCAAGTTTTCTCAGTCCACAGCTCCGTCCAGGCAACCTTGCTCCTCCAGATGCTGTAGAAGGTCTGAGATGGCGCGGAACGGGAGCTGGAACAGCGACGTCACGGCCCCGACCTCTTCTGGTATTCCTAGCAGGAGGGGGTTGACGAAAGGGCCGGGGGGCGGCCCCCTGCGGTCACACCGTGAGCGCCCGGGGGCGGTCACGGTCTGCAGGCGACGTCATGAGTACGGGACTGCTATCCCAGTGATCGGACTGCTGTGCCCCCCCCTGGCCCCTTTCGTCCACCCCCCTCCCTGCTAGGAACACCAGGAATGAAGAGGGCGGGGTGGCCGTGACGGTCTCGTGTTCCAGCCTCGTTCCGCACTCACGACTTCTACTGATCTGGGGAGGGAGCAAGGTTGCTGACGGATAGTGGCTGCCAGAAAAACATTGCGCTGAAAAGGGTTACCGCACTGCAATCTCCAGGAAGGCCGACCACAATTTCCGAGGCGTAGGGCCGCCACGCTCTCAGGTATACGGGGATCAATAGAGGCCGCTATGCGGAGGACTCCGCCCTGCTGAGTCGAGGCGCAGCAGTGAGAGGTTAGACCCGCAGGACGCCACCAGGGGTCTGTACTCCCTTACATCTTAGAGCCAAAGTGAGTCAGGCGGGGAGCGTCCCATTTTGGATCTGGGGCGCGTGTTGAACGAGTGCATTTCCAAACCGGCAGTTTCGGATGCTGCCACAAAGCAGCTCCTCGAGTGAGTCAGGCAGGCGAGATTGGATATCCTCCATAGACCTGACAGATGCGTACTTCCACGTGCTGATAGTGCCGGAACACAGGAGGTTCTGCGCTTCGCAGTGGGAGAGAGGAATTACTGTTTACTGCCCGATCTCCCTAGGGCTACGCACACGCGCCTCGCACATTTTCCAAGTAGCGTGGAGGCGGCGTGCACTGGAGCCGCTCAGTGACGGCAGGGGTAAGAATTTTAACCTACATAGACGACGGGTAATTTTTGGCTCATCCAGGGAAGTGGCCGTGAGTCATACGCATGGGTCCTGTCCCACATAGCGTCGTGTGTGCCTTTGTGGTAACCAGGGAGAAATCAAAGCTGCAGCCCGCTCACGCGAGTGATTAATCTCGGTCCCTGCAGTAGACTCTGTGACATTCCGTGGCTGCATTGTCCGTGGACGACGGATGAAACACTACCCGTACTGCCCAGGGGAGGTTCTGGCGGGCCCCAGAGTCCCGCGCGGCGCCACAGGTCCCTGCTGGGGAATGATGGCGGCGGCTCATGCAGTGGGTTGCGGCTAGGCCTTCTCCACATGAGGAATTATCAAGGTGTTTCTCACGCCCTCGGCTTCACCCTCCGGGGAGGGGGAGGCTGATTGGGTTCCCCAAGGTGGCAGCATCGAACATCAGGTTTCTGTGATGGTGCGCTCATGACACCATCACAGTGGGTCTCCTATCTGAACAGGCGAGGGAGGGCACCAGGTCCCCCGCTCTCCCATCGCATGGCGACGGTTGACGCTGCAGTGGGCGGCCGCTTACACCTCCTGTCTCTCAGGGCGCGCCCGTCCCGGGGGGTCCGGAACGTGGGGGGCCGACAGGATGTCCAGGGGGGGCCACTCCAGGACCGAGTGGGGCCTGGCCCCCACGGGTAAGCTGCGGAGCTCAGGCGGAGGTTCGGCGTCAGTCCTGTGATGTCGACCTTTTCGCCCAGTGCAGAAACGCACAGGTGACCGTCCTGGTTCGCCTAAGGCCCCCTGGCCAGGGGGGCCTGATGTACTTTTTCCCACAGTGGCGTCTCCTGCCGGTCTGCTCGGGAGGATCAAACAGGGAGAGGAGGTCGGTGATCCTGGTGGCTCCGGACAGTACGCATGCCCGGTTGGTTCCCCTTCCTGAGGGGCATGGCGGTGATGGAGCCTTGGGCCCTCCCGGACGCGCCGGGGGCTCAAGTCCAGGGGTGAGGAAGCCCTGTTTTCACGCCTGATAATCGGCTCCGCCAGGCTTGGGGTTTGGAGGCTGAGAGGCCCCGGAACCTCGTAGGACCTGGGTCTTCCCCTGCGGTGTGGAGACCTTCAGGGGTGCGAGGGCGCCGTCCATGTGAAGGGCCTACGCACGAGGTGGAGGCTCATCACGACTGGATGCGGTTCCCGTTCCTGGGATCCAGGCGTTGCCCGCTGCGAGGGGGGTCCGGTGGATTCGTACCAGGGAGCTCTTTGACAAAGGGAAGGGCTGTCGCCACCTTGCGGTGTCTCGCGGCAGCCATTACTTCGGGTCACCGATGGATTCGGGGGTGTTCACAGCCCGCTGTCATCCGTTGGATTAAACGTTTTCTGCGGGGGGGGCGCAGGAGGATGCCCCGGCTTCCAGAGAAACGCCCCCGGTTTGTGACCTCAGGTTTGGGTTCTTAGGGGGCTTGTCGGGTCGCCTTTGAACCGGCGGCGGAGGCGGAGTCCCGAGGTGTGTCGTTTTAAGACGGCCTCTGTTGGGTTGGCGTCTGCTAAGAGGGCGGGGCGACTGTGTTTGCGCTCTCTGTCCATGGTCTTGCCTGTCTTTGGAGAGGGCGACGCAATGTGGAATTGTGGCCAATCCGGCTCCTTTTACTCCCCAGGTCATCCGTCGGCCCTTTAGGTCGAGAGTCATCAGGGATTAGGGCTTTCTATCCGCCACCGCATGCCTACCCCGAGGAGGGAGCGGCGGCACCCTTCTGTGTCCTGTCAGAATGCTGAGGCTATTAACCAGGCCATGACGTCGTAATTCAGGTTGGTTGGTCAGCTGTTTGTATTCTTGTGTCTGGGCCCCAAGGACAGGGGCGCCCCGCGTGTCGGGTCAGCGGCTGTGTTCCACCTCTTTCGTCCGGTTTATCTTGTTTGGATGGTGTCGGGACCGTTTGGTGGGGCCATTCCGGCTGAGTTGCAGCGGACTGAGTTAGACGTTAGGGTCCCTCCTCTGAGGGGCCTTCGGTTTTAATTTCGCCCTGGGTCAGGAGCTCTGGGAGAGGCATCCTACAGGTACGGACAATTTGTTGTGTTTGGACGGTCAGTAGTCCACGTCAGGAGCTCTTGGGATGAGGCGTTCCTGTGACTAGGATGACCTACGGTCTGTGTTACCGTGGAGGGGTGTATCCTTGGTAGGAGTGGCCCTGTAAACACGCATTGATTCTTCTGCCTGAGTCCTCTCCTGTGGTGAGGGTCATGCTCGCGATCGTGAGCTCAATCACCCTATGCTGGCCTGTGGGAGACATGTTTCCTACGGCCTCCGCGTTGTGTAACCACTAGCGAAGAAGTCTAAGGGACGTTTAGCACCATGGACGTAGAATTAATAGTTACCTAATGTAACTTAAGTTATAAGAATAGGTGGTAGTCCCTTAGCTACGAGCCCATCATCCAGCCGGGCTTGGCGAGTTCAAGAGGGGGTGCGGCTTGTGCAGGGGCATTTATAGAGGACGTGGCTGGTGATTGGAGCAAATTCTTTTGATCTCTCTGGGTGTGGACCTGGAGGGTCCGAGTGATATCCCACTAGGCGAAGTCCTAGGGATACGCACCTATTCGTAGAATTAAGTTACATTAGGTAAACTATTATTTTTTTAATAGGTAAGGACCAGCGTTGGAATGTGCATGAAAGGTAAAACAAGAAACAGCGTAAACCCATGTTCCTCTTCACAGGTCTATAACCATTGTCCATTTTCAATTGTCGCCTCTTATTCTCCCTCTTTGATTGAATTAACCGTTGGTAGGCTCCAAGCTGCAGTCGAGTGATGTATGTGTGTGTGTGTGTGTGAATGCGCGCGCTGCAGACCCCCTACCCTTTCTCTTTCCTCTCTCCCCTCTCCACTCTGACAGTGGTATATTGCCCCGTAGGCAGGACCGGGCAGGCACAAACTTGGATGGGATGTGAGCGCGGCGCCGCTGTGCGTGCTAAGCGCAGAGGACCAAGCAGCGGAAGACCAGACGGGACCAGCACGGCACACGGAACGACACCACTGGCAGAAGCAACCTACCGGTACATGCGTCAGATCGGCACGCCGTCAGCCAGCAGCCTGGTCGCAGTGCTCGGAAAAGCATGGACGTCGCAAATACTTTTCTGACATCGAATTAAACGGGCACGTATGCTGTAAACTGCCAGCGCGTCATCCCACATCCCCAACACACCAATTGGAGTTGGTTTTGCTCCATCTATGCTCACAATAGCATTTTTCAGATCTCCCCATCATGGAACGCTTATGTTGACTCTTTATGCTCTGTGACGTCATAGAAGAGCAATTGAGCTCATTTCTGCCTTTTAAACAGAGGCATCGACTTGTCTAGGGGGGTAATAATTCGCCGCCGATTCACTGAAACAATGAATGGCGGCGTGTTGGTCCTTACCAATAAAAAAATTAATAGTTACCTAATGATAACTTAGAGTTCTACGACTAGGTGCGTAGTCCCTTAGGACTTCGCTAGTGGGATAATCACTCGTGACCCCAGGTTCACCGCCAGAGAGATCAAAATAATTTGCTCCAATCACCGCACGTCCCACTATAAATGGGGGGCCCTGCACAAGGCCGCACCCCCTCATGAACTCTGCCAAGCGGGCTGGCCTGATGGGCTCGTAGCTAAGGGACTACTACCTATTGTAGAAATTAAGTTACATAGGTACCTAATTCATTCTACGTCATGGTGGCTACGTCCCTTAGGACTTCGCTAGTGGGACACAACGCGGAGGCCGTTAGCAGGAACTGTATCCCCAGCAGGCCTGCAAAGGGTGATTTGGGAGCTCCGCTCGAGCAAGACCCTCACACAGTGAGAGGACTCAGGGCAGAAGAACAAGCGTGTTACAGGGCCACTCCTACAAGGATACCCCCACGGTACCACAGACCGTAGGTCATCGTAGACACAGGACGCCTCTCCCAAGAGCTCCTGACGTGGACTACCTGACCGACCAAAACACACAAATATGTACCGCACCTCGTAGGATGCTCTCCCAGAGCTCCTGAACCAGGGCGGAAAGTAAACGAAGGCCCCCTCAGAGGAGGGACTAACGTCTAACTCAGTCCGCTGCACTCAGCACGGCCAGGGCCACCAACCGGTCCGACACATCCACGATAAGACCGGACGAAAGAGGAGGGCGACAGCCGCTGAGCCGACAGCGGGGGCCCCTGTCCTTGGGGGCCCCAGACCCAAAACAGCTGACACCCAACCAGAATGACGAGTCAAGGCCAGGTTAATGCTCAGCATTCTGACAGGACACAGAAGGAGCGCCGCTCTCCACGGGGAAGGCATGCCGGGTTGGCGGGATGAAAGCCCTAATCCTGATGACTCTCGAACCTAAAGGCGACGTGATGACCTTTGGGAGAAAAGCTGATTGGGGCCACATTCCACCATGCCGTCGCCCTCTCCAAAGGGACAGGCAAGACGCATGGACAGAGAGCGCACAACAAGTCCCCGCCCTCCTTAGCAGACGCCAACCCAACAAGAGGGCCGTCATAAAAAGCGACACACTCGGGACTCGCCTCCGCCGACGGTTCAAAAGGCGGACCGACAGCCCCCTAATGGGACCACCCCCCATGAGGGTCCCAAACCGGGGCGTTCTCTGGAGGCGGGGGCCTCCCTCTGCGCGCCCCCGCAGAAACGTTTAACCAACGGATGACAGCGGGCTGTGAACCCCCGAATCCAACGTGACCGAAGTAATGGCTGCTGCGACCACCGCCAAGGTGGCGGACAGCCCTCCCCTTGTCAAGAGTCTGTAGGAATCCCAGGACCCCCTCCACGGGCACGCCTGGGATCCCAGGAACGGGAAACGCACCAGTCGCTGAAGAGCCTCCACCTCGTGGGGTAGGCCTCCAGTGGACGGCGCCCTCGACCCCCTGAATGGTCTCCCACCACCGCAGGGTAAGACCAGGTCTAGAGGTTTTCGCCTCTCCAGCCTCCAAAAACCCAGGCTGCGGGCCGATTATCAGGCGTGTGAAAAACAGGGCTCCTCCCCCTGGAATAGAGCCCCCGGCTCGTCCGGAGGGCACAAGGCTCCATCACCGCCATGCCCCTCAGGAAGGGGAACCACCGGGCATGCGGACTGTACGGAGCCACCAGGGATCACCGACTCCTCTCTGTTTGATCCTCGCAGCAGGACCGGCAGGAGACGCCCTGGTGGGAAAACTGTACAGCAGGCCCCCTGGCCAGGGGGCCTTAGGCGAACCAGGACGGGCACTGTGACGTTTTCTGCACTGGGCGAAAAGGTCGACCAACTGGACGGCCGAACCTCGCCAGATCTCCCGAGATACCCGTGTTTTTTCTGTTTCATGGGCCAGAAAAAAAAGCCCACTCGTCCTGGAGTGGTCCCCCCCTGGACATCCTGTCGGCCCCCACGTTCCTGGACCCCCGGGACGTGGGGCGCCTGAGAGACAGGAGGTGAAGCGCCGCCACCGCAGCGTCACCGTCGCCATGCTATGGAGAGCGTGGGCCTGGTGCCCCCTGCTGTTCAGATAAGGAGACACTGTGATGTTGTCTGAGAGCACCAACAGAAACCTGATGTTCGATGCTGCCACTTGGGGAACCCCAGATCAGCCTCCCCGACCCGGGAGGGGTGGAAGCTGAGGCGTGAGAAACCCCCTCTGAAAAATTCCTCATGAGGAGAAGGCTAGCCGCACCACAGCATGAGCCGCCGCCATCATTCCAGCAGGGACCTGAGGCGCCGAGCGGGGGACTCTGAGGGCCCGCCAGAAACCTCCCTGGGCAGACGGTAGTGACATCCGTCTGTCCACGGGACAATGCAGCACGGAATGTCACAGCGTCTAACTGCAGGACGAGGATAAAATTCATTGCGTAGAAGGGGGGCTGCGCTTGAATTTCTCTGTTTACACAAAGCCCAGACGCTGTATGTGGGACAGGACCCAGTGCGTATGACTCACGGCCACTTTCCCTGGATGAGGCCAAAATTAACCCGCGTTGATGTAGGTTAAAATTCTTACCCAGGCGACTGAGCGGCTCCAGTGCTGCTCCAGCATTGGAAAAGTGCGAGGCGCGAGTGGCGTAGCCCAAAAGGGGAGACGGCAGTAACCGTAATACTCTCTCCACTGCGAAGCGAAGAACCTCCTGTGTTCCGGCACTATGGCACGTGGAAATACGCATCTGTCAGGTCTATGGGGATATCAATCTCCTGCTGACACACTCGAGGAGCTTGCTTTGTGGGCAGCTCCGATAAACTGCCGTTGGAAATGCACACGTTCAAACGCGCAGATCCAAATGGGATCGCACCCGCCTGACTTCATTGGCACTAAGAAGTAAGGGGAGTAACAGGACTCCTGTGGGTCCTGCGGGTCTACCTCCATGCTGCGCCTCGACTCAGCAGGGAGGAGACCTCCGTTGCAGTGCATCTAATGATCCCCGTACCTGAGAGCGTGCTGCACGTACGCCTCGGAATGGTGTGGATCCGGGAGAATTGCGTGCGTCACCCTGCGCATTGTTTTCTCAGCCACAGATCCGTCAGCAACCTTGCTCCCTCCAGATGTTTAGAAGTCTGTGATGGGCGGAACGGGGCGCTGGAACACGCGACGTCACGGCCCCGCCTCTTTCTGGTGTTCCTCGCAGGGAGGGGGGTGGACGAAAAGGGCCGGGGGGGGCCCCCTGCGTCACACCGTGAGCGGGGCCGGGGGCGGTCACGTGTCTGCAGGCCCGAGTCATGAGTACGGGACTGCTCCTCCACGTGACTCGGTGCTGTGCCCCCATGGACCCCTTTCGTCACCCCCCTCCCTGCTTGGAAACACCAGAAGAGGGCGGGGGCCGTGACGTCTCGTGTTCCAGCTCCCGTTCCGCCCCTACAGACTTCTACAGCATCTGGAGGGAGCCAGGTTGCTGACGGTTCTGTGGCTGGAGAAAACTTTGCGCAAGGGGTTACGCACTGCAATACTCACGGAAGCCACCACCATTCCGAGGAGTACGGGGCAGCGACGTCTCAGGTACGGGGTCATTAGAGGCACTGCAAGCGGGAGGTTCTCTCCCTGTGAGTCGAGGCCGCAGCGTGGGGGGGCAGGTAGACCCCGCAGGACGCCACCAGGTCTGTTTACTCCCCTTACTTCTTAGTGCCAAGAAGTCAGGCGGGGCGGTGTTGCGTCCCATTTTGGAATCTGCGCGTGTTGAACGAGTGCATTTCCAAACTGCGAAGTTTAGGATGGCTGCCCACAAAGCAGCTCCTCGAGTGTGTCAGGCAGGGAGATGGATATCCTCCCCAATAGACCTGACAGATGCGTAACTTCCACGTGCCGATAGTGCCGGAACAAGGGGTACTTGCGCATCGCAGTGGGAGAGAGAAATTACGGTTACTGCCGTCACCCCTAGGGCTACGCACTCGACGCCTCGCACTTTTTCAAGTGCGTGGAGGCCAGCACTGGAGCGCTCAGACGCGCCGGGGTAAGATTATAACCTTACATAGACGACGGGTTAATTTTGGCCTCATCCAGGGAGAGTGGCCGTTGAGTCATAACGCACTGGGTCCTGTCCCAGCATACAGCGTCGGGGCTCTTTGTGGTAAACAGGGAGAAATTCAAGCAGCAGCCCGCTAACGCATGAATTATCTCGGTCTGAGTTAGACTCTGTGACATTCGTGCTGCATTGTCCGTGGACAGACGGATGAACTCTACCCGTCTGCCCCAGGGAGGTTCTGGCGGGCCCCAGAGTCCCGCTCTGGGTCATGTCCCTGCTGGGAATGAATGGCGGCGGCTCCCATTGTGTGGTTGGCTAGTCCTTTCTCCACATGAGGAATTTCAGAGGTGGTTCTCACGCTCAGGCTTCACCCCTCCCGGGACGGAGGGAGGCTGTTCTGGGTTCCCCCCAAGTGGCGAGCATCGAACATCAGGTTCTGATGGTTCGCTCAGGACAACAACACAGTGGTCTCCTATCTGAACAGGCAGGGGGGCACCAGGTCCCCCGCTCTCCATCGCATGGGGACGGTTGGACGCTGCTGTGGGCGGCGCTTCCCCTTCCCAGTCTCTCAGGCGCGCCACGTCCCGGGGGTTCCGGAACGTGGGGGCCGACAGAGATGTCAGGGGGCCCACTCAGGACGAGTGGGGCCTGGCCCCACGGGTAGCTGCCGGAGATCTGGCGGAGGTTCGGCCGTCCTGTGTCGACCTTTCGCCAGTGCAAGAAAACGCACTAGTTGCCCGTCTGGTTCGCCTGAAGGCCCTGGCCAGGGGGCGCCTGCTGTACGTTTTCCCCCAGTGCGTCTCCTGCCGGACCTGCTGCGGAGGATCACACAGGAGAGGGGACGGTGATCTTGTTCGGCTCCGGACAGTCCCGCATGGCCGTGGTTCCCCATCCTGGGGGCATGGCGGATGATGGATCCTTGGGCCCTCCGGACGAGCCGGGGGGCTCTAGTCCCAGGGGGAGGAGCCCTGATTTCACGCCTGATAATCGGGCCGCAGGCTCTGGGTTTGGAGGCTGCGAGGCTGAACCATCGTAGACCTGGGTCTTCCCCTGCGGTGGTGGAGACATTTCAGGGGGCGAGGGCGCCCCCGTCCTTGTGGGGCCTACGCCAAGAGGAGGAGGCTCTTCAGCGGACTGGTGCGGTTCCCGTTCTGGGATCCCAGGCGTTGCCCGCTGGAGGGCGGTCCTGGGATTAACAGGAGCTCTTTGACAAGGGGAGGGCTGTCGCCACCTTGGCGGTATTGGTTCGCGGGCAGCCATTAACTTCGTGGTCACGAAGGATTCGGGGGGTTCACAGCCCGCTGAATCCGTTGGATTAAACGTTTACTTTTTTTTGCGGGGGCAAGCGCGCAGGATGAGCCCGCTCCAGAGAACGCCCCGGTTGCTTGGGCCTCAGGTGGTGGTCCTTAGGGGGCAGTCGGGTCGCCTTTTAGCACCGGGCGGCGGAGGCTGAGTCCCGAGTGTGTCGCTTTTAAGGACGGCACTCTTGTTGGCGGTGGCGTTGCTAAGAGGGCGGGGCGACTTGTGTGCGCTCTCTGTCCATTGCGTTTGCCTGTCTTTGAGAGGGGACGGCATGGTGGGAATTGTGGCCCAATCCGGGCTTTTCTCCCAAGGTCATTCACGTCGGCCTTTAGGGTCGAGAGTCCATCAGGATTAGGGCTTTCTTATTCCGCCACCGCATGCCTTCCCCGAGGCAGGAGCGGCGGCCCCTTCTGTGTCCTGTCAGAATGCTGAGCATTTCCCTGCCATACGTCTTCTATTCAGGTTTGGGTGGTCAGCTGTTTGTGTGTCAGGGCCCCAAGGCCAGGGGCGCCCCGCTGTCGGCTCAGCGGCTGTCGTCCTCTCTTTCGTCCGTCCTCCTTATCTTGGATGTGTCGAGGACGGTGGTGGCCCATTCGTTTGCCTGAGAGAGCGGACTGAGTTAGACCGTTAGGTCCTCCTCTGAGGGGGCTTCGGTTTACTTTCCGCCCTGGTACCGGAGCTCTTGGGAGAGGCATCCTACAGGTGCGGTACATATTTGTGTGTTTGGGACGGTCAGGTAGTCACGTCAGGAGCTCTTGGGAGAGGGTCTGGTGACTCCGGATGACTACGGTCTGAGTTACTGTGGGGGTTATCCTGGTAGGAGTGGCCCTGATACACACGCTTGTTTCTTCTGCCCTGAGTCCCTCTCACTGTGTGAGGGTCTTGCTCGAGCGGGAGAGCTCCAAATACTTTGCTGGCTGCTGGGAGTACCTAACCCTACGGCCTCCGCGTTGTGGTCCCCACCTACGCGAAGTCCTAAGGGACGTAGCCCCTATGACGTAGAATTAATAGTTACCTAATGAAACTTAAGTTCCTGACGACTAGGTGGTAGTCCCTTAGCTACGAGCCCATCAGGCGCCCGGCTTGGCAGAGTTAAGAGGGGGTGCCGGCCTTGTGCAGGGGCATTCATAGAGGGACGGTGGCTGGTGATTGGAGCAAAATATTTTGATCTCTCTGGCGAGTTGACCTGGGGGTCAGAGTGATTATCCCCACTAGCGAATTCCTCAAGGGACTACGCACCTATTCGTGAACATAAGTTACCTTAGGTAACTATTAATTTTGTATTGGTAAGGACCAGCGTTGGATGTGCTTGAAAGGTAAACAAGGAAACAGCTTAAAAGTCCTCTTCACAGGTCTAAAACCCTGGCCATTTCAATTGTCGCCTCTCTATTCTCACTCTTTGATTGAAATAACCAGTTTGTATGGGCTCCCAGCTGCAGGTGTGTGTGTATGTTGAGTGTATGTGTGTGTGTGTATGCGCGCGCTTGCGAGGACCCCCTCCCCTTTCTTTCCTCTCTCCCTACCACTCTGACTAGTGGTATATTGACCCCGTAGGCAGGACCGGGCAGGCTAACAACATGAGATGGGATGTTGACGCGCTGGCGCAGTGCGTGCAAGCGCAGAGGACACGCAGCGAGAACCAGGACGGGGACCAGCACGAGCACACGGATCGACACCGGGACAGAAGCACATTACAGGTTACAAGCGTCAGATCGGCCACGCCGTCTAGCAGCAGCCTGGTCGCTAGTCTGCTCCGGAAGCATGCGTCGCAATACTTTTTATGACATCGAATTAAAGGGCCACGTATGATGAAAATGCCAGCGCGGTCTTCCCACATCCACAAACAACACCTGGAGTTGTTTAGCTCCATCTATGCTCACAATAGACATTTCAGATGCTCCCCCCTTCATGGAACGCTCTCTGTAGAAAATCTTAATGATCTGTGACGTCATAGGACAGAAGCTATAGAGATCTTTTACATGCCCTTTTAAACAGAGGCATCGACTTGTAATTGGGGCGTTTTAATTCGCCGCCGTTCACTGACAACAATGAATGGCGGCGGTGGTCCATACCAATAAAAAAATAATAGTTACTAAAGTAACTTAAGTTTACGAATAGAGTGCGTAGTCCCTTAGGACTTCGCTAGTGGGATAATCCACTCGTGGACCCCCAGTTCACACGCCAGAGAGATCAAAATAATTTGACTCAATCACCAGCCACCGTCTCTATAAATCCCTTGCACAGGCCGCACCCCCTCATGAACTCTGCCAAGCCGGGCTGGCCTGATGTGCTCGTAGCTAAGGGACACGCACCTATTGTTAGAACTTAAGTTACATTAGGTAACTATAAATTCTACGGTCATGGTGCTACGTCCCATAGACTTCGCAAGTGGGGGGGGGGGGGACACAACGCGGAGGCGGTAGGAAACCTGTACTCCCAGCAGGCCAGCCAAAGGGTGATTGGAGCTCCTCTCGAGCAAGGACCCTCAACAGTGAGAGGACTCAGGGCAGAAGAAACAATGGTGTTACAGGGCCCTCCTACCAAGGATACCCCACGTAACCAGGGACCGTAGGTCATCACGTAGTCCAGGACGCCTCTCCCAAGAGCTCCTGACGTGGACTACCTGACCGACCCAAACACACAAAATATGTACCGCACCTGTAGGATGCCTCTCCCAAGAGCTCCCTGAACAAGGGCGGGAAAGTAAACCGAAGGCCCCTCAGAGGAGGGACACAACGGTCTAACTCAGTCCGCTGCACTCAGCGGGAATGGGCACCACCAACCGGTCCGACACATCCAAGATAAGACCGGACGGAAAGAGAGGACGACAGGCCGCTGAGCGGACAGCGGCAGCGGCCCCTGTCCTTGGGGCCCAGAACACAAACAGCTGACCACCCAACCTGAATGACGACGTCATGCCAGGTAATGCATCAGCATTCTGACAGTACCCAGAAAGTGCCGCCGGCTCTCTCGGGGCAGGCTGCGGAGGCGGATAGAAAGCCCTAATCCTGAGACTCCGGACCTAAGGCGACGTGATGACCTTGGGGAGAAAAGCCGGATTGGGCCACAACTTCCACCATTGCCGTCGCCCTCTCCAAAGGAACAGGCCAAGACGCATGGACGAGAGCGCACACAAGTCGCCCGCCTCTTAGCAGACGCCAACGCCAACAAGAGGGCCTTCTTAAAAGCGAAACACTCGGGACTCGCCTCCGCCGCGGTTCAAAGGCGGCCCGACAGGCCCCTAAGGACCTCCCTAGAGTCCCAAACCGGGGGCGTTCTTGGAGCGGGGGCCTCTCTGCGCGCCCCGCAGAAAACGTTTAACCAACGGATGACCCGGCGGGCCTTGGCAACCCCCCGAATCATCGAGCCCGAAGTAATGGCCAGCCGCGAACACGCCAGGTGGCGGACAGCCCTCCCCTTGTCAAAGAGCTCCAGTAGGAATCCCAGGACCCCCTCCAGCGGGCAACGCCTGGGATCCCAGGACCGGGAACCGCACCAGTCGCTGAAGAGCCTCCACCTCGTGGCGTAGGCCCACACAGTGGACGGCGCCCTCGCCCCCTGAATGGTCTCCACCACCGCAGGGGGAAGACCCAGGTCTACGATGTTCCGCCCTCTCAGCTCCAAACCCAGAGCTGCGGCGATTATCAGGCGTGAACAAACCGGGCTCTCCCCCTGGACTAGAGCCCCGGCTACGTCCGGGAGGGCCAAATGCTCATTCACCAGCCATTGACCCTCAGGAAGGGGAACCACTGGGGCATGCGGACTGTCCGGAGCCACCAGGTTCACGACCTCTCTCCGTTTGATCCTCCGCAGCAGGACGGCAGGGAGACGCATGGTGGGAAACGTAAGCAGGCCCCCTGGCCAGGGGGCCTTAGGCGAACCAGGACGGGCACTGTGCGGTTTTTTCACTGCTAAAAGGTGACCACAGGACGGAACTAACCTCAGCAGATCTCCGCAGCTACCCGTGGGGCCAGTGCCCCACTCGTCCTGGAGGGGGCCCACCCAGGACATTCCTGTCGGCCCCCACGTTCCGACCCCCGGGACGTGGCGCGCCTGAGAGACAGGAGGTGAGCGACGCCCACAGCGCGTCACCGTCGCCATGCGATGGAGAGGGGGGACTGGAAGCCCCCTGCCTGTTCAGGATAGGAGACCAATGTGATGTTGTCTGAGCGCACAATCAGAAACCTGAGTTCGATGCTGCCACTTGGGGAACCCCGATCAGCCATCCCCCGTCCCGGGATGGGGAGAAGGCCTGAGGCGTGAGAAACACCTCAAGAAAATTCCTCATGTGGAGAATGCCTGCGCACCAACAGCATGCGCCGCCGCATCATTCCCGCAGGGCCTGAGGCGCCGAGCGGTGACTCTTGGGGCCCGCCAGAACCTCCTGGGCAGACGGGTATTGTTCCTCCGTCTGTCCGCGGACAATGCAGCACGGAATGTCACAGAGTCTAACTGCAGACGAGATAAATCATGCGTTGGCGGGCTGCGCTTGACTTTTCTCCACTGTTTACCACAAAGCACAGCCGCTGTATGTGGGACAGGACCCAGTGGTATGGATCCCGGCCACTTCCCTGGATGAGGCCAAAATTTAACCCGTCGTCTATGTAGGTTTAAAATTTTACCGTGCGCGTCGATCGGCTCCAGTGCAGCCTCCACGCAACTTGGAAAAAGTGCGAGGCGCGAGTGCGTAGCCCAAGGGGGAGACGGCAGTAACCGTAATTTCCTCCTCCCACTGCGAAGCGCAGAACCTTCCTGTGTTCCGGAACTATCGGCAAGTGGAGTACGCCATCGGTCAGGTCTATGGAGGATATCCAATCTCCCCTGCCTGGACCCCACACTCGAGGAGTGCTTTGTGGGCAGCATCCGAAAACTGCCGTTTGGAATGCACTGTCCAACACGCGCCAGATCAAAAGGAGCACCCGCCCTGACTTCTTTGGCACTAAGAAGTAAGGGGAGTCAGACCTGGTGGCGACCTGCGGGTCTACTCCACAATGCTGCGCTCGATCAGCGGGAGGCGACCTCCGTGCAGTGCCTCTAATGATCCCCGTACTGAGAGCGTGATGCCGTACGCCTCGGAATGGTGGTGCTTCGGGGAATTGCAGTGCGTAACCCCATGCGCAATGTTTTCTCCAGCCACAGATCCGTCAGCAACCTTGCTCCCTCCAGGATGCTGTAGCAGTCTGTGAGGGGCGGAACGGGAGCTGGACACACGAGACGCCCCCCCTCAACGGCCCCCGCCTCTTCTGGTGTTTTCCTAGCAGGGAGGGGGGTGGACGAAAGGGCCGGGGGCGGGGCCCCCTGGTCACACCGTGTGAGGCCGGGGGGGCGGTCACGTGTCTGCAGGCCGACGTCATGAGGTACGGGACGTCATCCCACGTGCTCGGCTGCTGTGCCCCCCCTGGCCCTTTCGTCAACCCCCCTCCCTGCTAGGAAACACCAGAGAGGGGCGGGGCCGTGAGTCACGTGTTCCAGCTCCCGTTCCGCCCCTCACAGACTTTACAGCATCTGGAGGGAGCGAAGGATGCTGAGACGATCTGTGGCTGGAGAAAACATTGCGCAGGGTACGCGACTGCAATTCTCCGGAAGCCACCACCACATTCCGAGGCGTACGGGCAGCACGCTCTCAGGTACGGGGGATCAATTAGAGGCACTGCTAAGCGGAGGTCTCCTCCCTTCTGAGTAGGCGCAGCAGTGGAGGTGACCCGGGGACGCCAACCAGGGTCTGTACTCCCCTTACTTCTTCGTGCCCAAGAAGTCAGGCGGGGTGGCGTCCATTTTGGATCTGCGCTGTGTTTTGAACGAGTGCATTTCCAACGGCAGTATCGGATGCTGCTCCCACAAAGCAGCCTCCTGATGTGTCAGGCAGGGAGATTGCTTACCTCCATAGACCTGACAGATGCGTTACTTCCACGTTGGCGATAGTGCTCGGAACACAGGAGGTCTGCGCTTCGCAGTGGGAGAGAGGGGAATTACGGTTATGCCGTTCCCTAGGGCTACGCACTCGCGCTCGCACTTTTTCCAAGTGCGTTGGAGGCAGCATGGAGCCTCTCAGACGCTGCAGGGGTAAGAATTTTACCCTAATAGACGACGGGTTTAATTTTGGCCTATCCAGGGAAAGTGCGCCGTGAGTTCATTAGCACGGGTCCTGTCCCACATACAGCTCTGTGTTTGTGGGTAAACAGGGAGAAATTCAAGCTGCCAGCCCGTCAACGCAATGATTATATCTCGGTCTGCAGTTAGATCTGTGACATTCCGTAGCTGCATTGTCCGTGGACAGACGGATGAACACTACCGTCTGCCCAGGGAGGGTTCTGGCGGGCCCCAGAGTCCCCGCTCGGCCGCCTACCGTCCCTGATGGAATGATGGCGGCGGCTCATGTGTGGCTGCGGCTAGGCCTTCTCCACATGAGAATTTTTCAGAAGGTGGTTCTCACGCCTCAGGCTTCACCCCTCCGGGGACGGGGCGAGGCTGATCTGGGTTCCCCAAGTGGCTAGCATCGAACCATCCTGTTCTGATGGTTTTATGCGCTCAGACAACATCACTGTGGTCTCCTATCTGAACCGGCAGGGGGGGGGCACCAGGTCCCCCGCTCTCCAATCGCCATTGGCGACGGTGACGCTGTGTGGGCGTCGACCTTCACCTCCTGTATATCTCACATGGTGCGCCACGTCCGGGGGTCCGGAAACGTGGGGGCGACAGGATGTCCAGGGGGGGCCCACTCAGGACGAGTGGGGCTGGCCACGGGTAGCTGCGGAGATGATCTGCGGAGGTTCGGGCACGTCTGTGGTCGACCTTTTCGCCAGTGCAGAAAAACGCACAGCAGCCCGTCTGGTTCGCCTAAGGGCCCCCTGGCCAGGGGGCTGCTGTACGTTTTCCACCAGTGCGTCTCCTGCCCGGTCTGCTGCCCCGGGGGGATGGGGTGGATCAAACGGAGAGGAGGTCGGTGATTCCTGGTGGCTCCGGACAGTCGCATGCCCGGTGGTTCCCTTCTGAGGGGCATGGAGGTTGATGGCGCCTTGGGCCCTCCCGGACGAGCGGGGGCTCTAGTCCAGGGGGGAGGAGCCCTGTTTCACGCCTGATAATCGGCCGCAAGGCTCTGTGGTTTGGAGGCTGAGAGGCGGAACCTCGTGACCTTGGGTTTCCCCCTGCGGTCGGTGGAGACATTCAGGGGGCGAGGGCCGCCGTTCCTCTGTGAGGGCCTACCGCCCGAGGTGGAGGCTCTTCAGCGGACTGGGTGCGGTCTTTCCAGTCCTGGATCCAGGCGTTGCCGCTGGAGGGGGTCCTGGGATTCGTACAGGAGCTCTTTGAACGGGGAGGGGCTGTAGCCACTCTTGCGGTAGTTCGCGGCAGCCCAATTACTTCGGGTCACGATGGATTCGGGGGGTTCACAGCCGCTGTCATCGTTGGTTAAAAACGTTTTCTGCCGGGGGGCGCGCAGGGAGGAGGCACCCGACTCCAGAAAAACGCCCACGGTGTAGGGACTCAGGGTGTTGGTCCTTGGGGGCCTGTCCGGGTCGCCTTTTGAACCGGCGGCGGACAGGCGAGTCCGAGTGTGGTCGCTTTTAAGACGGCCCTCTTGTTGGCGTTGGCGTCTGCTAAGGAGGTCGGGCGACTTGTTTTTGTGCGCTCTCTGTCCATGCGTCTTGCCTGTCCTTTGGAGCGGGGCGACGGCATGGTGGAATTGTGGACCAATCCGGCTTTTCTCCCCAAGGTCATCACGTCAGGCCTTTAGGTCGTGAGTCATCAGATTAGGGCTTTTCTATCATCCACCGCATGCCTTCCCCGAGGGGAGCCGGCGGCACCTTCTGTGTCCTGTCAGAATGCTGAGGTATTACATGGCAATGACGTCTCATTTCAGGTTGGGTGGTCAGCTGTTTGTGTGTCTGGGCCCCAAGGACAGGGGCGCCCCGCTGTCGGCTCAGCGGGCTGTCGTCCTCCTCTTTCGTCGGTCTTATACTTGGATGTGTCGGACGGTTGGAGGCCCCATTCCGTCCCCTGTGAGTGCCAGCGGGACAGAGTTAGACCGTTAGGTCCTCCCCTGAGGGGGCCATCGGTTATACTTTCCGCCCTGGTTCAGGAGCTCTTGGGAGAGGCATCCTACAGGTGCGGTACATATTGTGTGTTTGGTCGGTCAGGGTAGTCCACGTCAGGAGCTCTGGGAGCGGCGTTCTGTGACTAGGATGACCTACAGGTCTGTGTAGTGGGGGTATCCTTGGTAAGGAGTGGCCTGTAACACGCATTGTTTCTTCTCCCTGAGTCCTCTCACTGTGTGAGGGGTCTTGCTCGAGCGGAGCTCCAATCACCTTTGCTGGCCTGCTGGGAGTAACATTGTTCCTACGTCCTCCGCGTTGTGTCCCACTAGCGAAGTCCTAAGGGGAGTAGCCATGAACGTAGAAATAATAGTTACCTAATGTAACTTAAGTTCTACGACTAGGTGCGTAGTCCCTTGCTAGAGCCCATCACGGGGGGGGGCCAGCTCCAGGTTGGCAGAGTCAAGAGGGGGTGCGGCCTTGTTGCAGGGGCATTTATAGAGGACGGTGGTGGTGATTGGAGCCAAATTATTTGATCTCTCTGGCGTGTGACTGGGGGTCACGAGTGAAATATCCCATAGCGAAGTCCTAAAAGGGGACTACGCCCATATTCGTAGAACTTAAGATTACATTAGGTAACTATTATTTTTTTAATGGTAGAGGACCAGTGCGTTGAATGTGCTTGAAGGTAAAACAGAAACAGCGTAACATGTCCTCTTCACAGGTCTATAACCATGGCCTTTCATTGTCCGCCTCTATTATCACTCTTTGCATAGAATTAAACAGTTTGTAGGTCCCAGCTGCCCGTGTGTGTGTTTGTGTGGTGAGTTGTGTGTGTATGCGCGCGCTGCAGACCCCTCCCCTTTTTACCTTCTCTCCCCTCTCCTCTCTGACAGTGGTATATTGCCCCGTAGGCAGGACCGGGCCGCACAACTTGGACTTGGATTGTGAGGTGCGCGGCGCAGTGCAGTGCAAGCGCAGAGGACACGCAGCGGAGAACCGGACGGGACCGCACGAGCACACGGATCGACCACACGGGACAGAAGCACATACAGGTACATGCGTCAGATGGCGACGGCCTTCAGCAGCAGCTGGCGCGAGTGCCTACCGGAAAGCTTGCGTCGCAATACTTTTATTGACATCGAATTAAAGGGCACGTATGATGTAAAACTGCTGGCGCGTCTTCCCACATCCACAACACACCTGGAGTTTGTTTTAGCTCATCTAAGCTCACAATAGACATTTTCAGGATGCTCCCCCTTCATGGAAACGCTCTATTAGAATCTTTATGATCTGTGACGTCAAAGGTACAGAGCTATGAGATCTTTTCTGCCCTTTTAAACAGAGGCATCGACTTGTATTGGGGGGGTATTAATTGCGCCGTTCACGACAACAATGAATGGCGGCGGGTGGTCCTAACCAATAAAAAAATAAATGTTACCTAAAGTAACTTAAGTTCTACGATTAGGTGCGTAGTCCCTTGGACTTCGCTAGTGCGGATATCACTCGTGACCCCCGGTCACACGCCAGAGAGATCAAAATAATTTGCTCCAATCCCCAGCCACCGTACTCTATGAAATGCCCCTGCACAAGGCCTCACCCCTCTTGAACTCTGCCCAAGCCGGGTGGCCTGAGCGGCTCGTAGGCTAAGGGACTACGCACCTCTATCGTGACTTAAAGTTTACATTAGGTAACTATTAATGTCAACGTCTGGTGCTACGTTCCCTTAGGACTTCGGCTAGTGGGACACAACGCGGAGGGGGGGGGGGGCGGTGGAAGGGGTGGCCCGTAGGGAACATGTACTCCCAGCAGGCCAGCAAAGGCGTGATTGGAGCTCGCACGAGCAAGACCCTCACCACAGTGAGAGGACTCAGGGCAGAAGAAAAACAATGCGTGTTACAGGGCACACTCCTACCAAGGATACCCACGTAAAACAGACGTAGTCATCCGTAGTCACAGGAGCCTCTCCCAAGAGCTCTGACGTGGACCACCTGACCGACCAAACACACAAATATGTACCGCACCTGTAGGAAGCCTCTCCCAAGAGCTCCTGAACAGGGCGAACGTAAACCGCAAGGCCCCTCAGAGGAGGGACCTAACGGTCTAACTCAGTCCGCTGCACTCAGCACGGAATGGGCACAAACCGGTCGGGCACATCAAGATAAAGACCGGACGAAAGAGGAGGACGACAGCGCTGAGCCGGACCGCGGTGAGCGCCCCTTTCCTTGGGAGCCCAGACACACAAACAGTGACCACCCAACCTGAATGACGAGTCAAGTGCCAGGTAATGACTCAGCATTCTGACAGGACACAGAAGGTGCCGCCGCTCCTCCTCGGGAGGCATGCTGGTGGCGGATAGAAAGGCCCTAATCCTGATGCCTCTCGACTAAAGGCCGCACTGATGACCTTGGGGGAGAAAAAGCGGATAGGGCCACAAATTTCCACCATGACGTCGCCATCTCCAAAGGACAGGCAAGACCATGGACAGCGAGCGCACACAAGTCGCCGCCCTCTTAGCAGACGCCAACGCAACAAGAGGGCCGTCTGTCAAAAGCGACACATCGGGACTCGCCTCGGCCGCCGGATCCAAAAGGCGGACCCGACAGCCCCTAAGGACCACCCTGATGGTCCAAACGGGGGCGTTCTCTGGAGGCGGGGGCCTCCTCTCTGCGGCGCCCCCCGCAGCAAACGTTTAACAACGGATGACAGCGGGCTGTGAACCCCCCGAATCCATCGTGACCGAAGTAATGGCTGCCGGAACACGCAACCGGGTGGCGACAGCCCTCCCCCTTGTCAAGAGCTCCTGTAGGAATCCCAGGACCCACTCCAGCGGGCAACGCCTGGGATCCAGCAACGGGAACTCGCACCAGACGCTGAAGAGCCTTCACTGTGGCGTAGGCCCTCACAGTGGACGGCGCCCTCGGCCCCTGAATGGGTCTCACCACCGCAGGGGGAAGCCCCAGGTCTACGAGGTTCGCCTTAGCCTCCAAAAACCCAGAGCCTGCGGCGATTATCAGGCGTGAACTGGGCTCCTCCCCCCTGGGACTAGAGCCCCGGTCGTCCGGGAGGGCCCAAGGTCCATCACCGCCATGCCCTCAGGAAGGGAACCACCGGGCATGCGGGACGTCCGGAGCCACCAGGATCACCGGACCTCCTCTCTGTTTGATCCTCCGCAGCCGGGACCGCAGGAGACGCACTTGGGAAAACGTACAGGCAGGCCCCCTGGCCAGGGGGCCTTAGGCGAACCAGGACGGGCACTGTGCGTTTTCTGCACTGGCGAAAAAGTTCGACCACAGGCACATGGCCGAACCTCCGCCACGATCTCCGCAGCTACCCGTGGGGCCAGCCCAACTCGTCCTGGAGTGGGGCCCCCCCTGGACATCCTGTCGGCCCCCACGTTCCGGACCCCCGGGACGTGGCGCGCCCTGAGAGACAGGAGGTTGAAGGCCGCCCACAGCAGCGTCACCGTCGCCATGCGTGGAGAGGCGGGGGACCTGGTGCCCCCCTGCCTGTTCAGATGAGACCACTGTGATGTTTGTCTGAGCGCACCATTCAGAACCTGATGTTCCGATGCTGCCACTAGGGGAACCCAGATCAGCCTCCCCGTCCCGGGAGGGGTGAAGCTGAGGCGTGAGAACCCACCTCTGAAAATTCCTCATGTGGAGAAGGCCTAGCGCACCACAGAATGAGCCCGCCGCCATCATTCCCAGCAGGGACCTGAGGCGTCCGAGCGGGGACTCTGGGGGCCCGCCAGAACCTTCCCTGGCAGACGGGTAGTGTTCATCCGTCTGTCCACGGGACAATGCTGCACCCGGAATGTCACAGAGTCTAACTGCAGACGAGATAAATCATGCGTTGAGCGGGCTGCAGCTTGAATTTCTCCCTGTTACCACAAAGCCCAGACGCTGTATGTGGGACAGGAACCCAGGTGGTATGACTCCGGGCCACTTCCCTGGATGAGGCCAAAATTAACCCGTCGTCTATGTAGGTTAAAAATTCTTACCCCTGCGCGTCTGGAGCGGCTCCAGTGCTGCCTCCACGCACTTGGAAAAAAGTGCGAGGCGCACCGCGAGTGCGTAGCCCACGGGGGAGACGGCAGTAACCGTAATTCCTCTCTCCCACTGCCGAAGCGCAGAACCTCCTGTGATCGGCACTATCGGCACGTGGAAGTACGCATCTGTCAGGTCAATGGCGGAGAACCAATCTCCTTGCCTGACACAATCGCAGGAGTGCTTTGGGGCAAGCATCCGAAACTGCCGTTTGGAAATGCACTGTTCAACAGCGCAGATCCAACTGGGACGCACCCCGCCTGACTTCTTTGGCACTAAGAAGTAAGGGGAGTACAGACCCTGTGGCGCTCCTGCGGGTCTACCTCCTCTGCTGCGCCTCGGACTCAGCAGGGAGGAGACTCGCATGCAGGTGCCTCTAATGATCCCCGTACCTGAGAGCGTGCTGCCGTACGCCTCGAATGTTGGTGGCTTTCGGGAGAATTGCAGTGACGTAACCCCTGCGCAATGTTTTTCCAGCCACAGATCCGGTCCAGCCACCTTGCTCCTCCAGATGCAGTAGAAGTCTGCTGTGGGGGCGGAACGGGAGCTGGAACACGAGACGTCACGCCCCCGCCCTCTTTGGTGTTCCTAGCAGGGAGGGGGTGGCGAAGCGGGGGGGGCCCCTGCGTCCACCGTGAGGCCGGGGGCGGTCACCGTGACCTGCAGGCCCGACGTCATGTTACGGGAACCCTGTCTTCCAACGTGACTCGGCTGCTGTGCCCCCCCTGGCCCTTTCGTCCACCCCCCACCCCTGCTAGGAACACCAGAAGAGGGCGGGGCCGTGACGTCTCGTGTTCCAGCTCCCGTTCGCCTCCACAGATTCTACAGCATCAGGAGGGAGCAAGGTAGCCTGAACCGGATCTGTGGCTGGGCGAAAACATTGCGCAGGGGGGGTTACGCACTGCTAATTCTCCGGAAGCCACCACCAATTCCGAGGCGGTACGGGCAGCGACGCTCTCAGGTACGAGGGGATCATTAGGGCATGCAAGCGGAGTTCCTCCCTGCGTGTGTCGAGGCGCAGCAGTGGAGGTCGACCCGCAGGACGCCACCAGGGTCTGTACTCCCCATACTTTTAGTGCCAAGAAGTCAGGCGGGGTGCGTCCCATTTTGGATTGCGGTGTTGACGAGTGCATTTCCAAACGGCTCGTTTCGGATGCTGCCACAAAGCAGAGCTCCTCGAGTGTGTGTCAGCAGGGAGTTGGATTCTCCATAAGACCTGACAGATGCGTTTACTCCAGTGCCGATTAGTGAGGAAACACAGAGGTTCTGCGCTTCGCAGTGGAGGAGCGGAATTCCGGTTACTGCCGTTCCCCTTGGGCTACGCACTGCGCTCGCACTTTTTCCAAGTGGTGGAGCGCAGCACTGGAGCACGCTCAGACGCGCACGGGGTAAGAAATTTTTAACCTAATGACGACGGGTTATTTTGGCCTCATCCAGGGCAGTGGCCGTGAGTCATACGCACTGGGTCTGTCCCCCATACAGCGTCTGGGCATTTGTGGTAAACAGGCGAGAAGAAATTCAAGCGTGCAGCCCGTCAAGCTGATGATTTATCTCGGGTCTTCAGTTAGGACTCTGTGACATTCCGTGCTGCATTGTCGTGGAACAGACGGTTATGAACACTACCCGTCAGCCCCGGGCGGTTCTGGCGGGCCCAGAGTCCCCTGCTCGGCGCCTCAGGTCCTGCTAGGGAATGTGGCGGCGGTCATAGCTGTGGTTTGCGGCTAGGCCTTCTCCACATGAGGAATTTTCAGAGGTGGTTCTCACGCCCTCAGCGGGCTTCACCCCTCCCGGGACGGGGAGGTGATCTGGTTCACCAGTGGCAGCATCGAACATCAGGTTCTGATGGTGCGCTCAGACAACAATCACGTGGTCTCCTATCTGAACAGGCAGGGGAGGCCCCAGGTCCCCCTCTCCATCGCAATTGGCGCTGGTGACGATGTGTGGGCGGCCGCTTCACCTCCTGTCTTCAGGGCGCGCCACGACCCGGGGGTCCGTGAAAGTGGGGGCCGACAGGGATGTCCAGGGGGGCCCACTCCAGGACGAGTGGGGCCTGGCCCCACGGGTAGAGCGGGATATGGCGGAGGTTCGGGCCAGTCCGGTGGTCGACCTTTTCGCCAGTGCAGGAGAAAACGCACAGTGCCCGGTCCTGGTTCGCCTAAGGCCCCTGGCCAGGGGGCCTGCTGTACGTTTTCCCCACCAGATGCGTCTCCGCCCGGTCCTGCTGCGGAGGATTCAAACAGCGAGAGGAGGTCCGGTGATCTGTGGCATCCGGGACAGTCCGCATGCCGGTGGTTCCCCTTCCTGAGGGGCATGGCGGTGAGGAGCCTTGGGCCCTCCGGGACGAGCCGGTGGTGGCTCTAGTCCAGAGGGTGAGGAGCCTGTTTTCACGCCTGATAATCGGCCGCAGGCTCTGTGTTTGGAGGCTGAGAGGCGGAACCTCGTAGACCTGGGTCTTTCCCCTGCGGTGGAGGAGGACCATTCAGGGGGCGAGGGCGCCGTCCACTGTGAGGGCCTACGCACGCGGTTGGAGGCTCATCAGCGACTGGAGCGGTTCCGTTCCTGGGATCCCCAGGCGTTGCCGCTGGAGGGGGTCCTGGGCTTCCTACCAGGAGCTTCTTTGACAAGGGGAGGCTGTCGCCACCTTGGGCGGTTGTTCGCGGCAGCCATTACTTCGGACACGATGGATTCGGGGGGTTCACAGCCCGCTGTCATCCGTTGGTTAACAGTTTTTCTGCGGGGGGCGCGCAGGAGGAGGCCCCCGCTAGAGAACGCCCCCGGTTTGGGACCTCGGGTGGTCTTAGGGGGCTGTCGGGTCCGCCTTTTGATCCGGCGGCTGAGGCGAGTCCCGAGTGTTGTCGCTTTTAAGACGGCCCTCTTGTTGGCGATGGGTCTGCTAAGAGGGCGGGCGACTTGTGTGCGCTCTCTGTCAATGCGTCTAGCTGTCCTTTGGAGAGGGCGACGGCAATGGTGGAAATTGGCTGGCCCAATCTGCTTTTCTCCCCAAAGGTATCACGTCGGCCTTTTAGGTCGAGAGTCATCAGGATTAGGGCTTTCTATCCGCCACGCATGCCTTCCCCGAGGAGGAGCGGCGGCACCTTCTGTAGTCATGTCAGAATGCTGAGGCCATTACCAGGCCATGACGTCGTCATTCAGGTTGGGTGGTCAGCTGTTTGTGGGTATGTGGCCACAAGGGACAGGGGCGCCCCGCTGTCGGCTCAGCGGCTGTCGGTCCTCACTTCTTGTCGTTTTTTATCTTGGTTGTGTCGGATCGGTGGTGTGCACCATTCCGTGCTGAGTGCAGCGGACTGAGTTAGACCGTAGGTCCCTCCTCTGAGGGGGGCCTTCGGTTTTACTTACCGCCCTGGTTCATGAAGCTCTTGGGAGAGGCATCCTACAGGTGCGGTAATATATGTGTTTTGGTCGGGTCAGGTAGTCCCGTCAGGGAGCTCTTGGGAGAGGCGTCCTTGTGTACTTACGGAAGACCTACGGTCTGTGTTACGTGGGGGTATCCGTTGGTAGGAGTGCCCTGAAACACGCATTGTTTCTTCTGCCCTGAGTCCTCTCACTGTGTGAGGGTTTGCTCGAGCGGAGCTCCAATCCACCTTTGCTGCATGCTTGGAGTACAGTTCTACGGCCTCCGCGTTGTGTCCCACTAGCCGAGTCCTAACGGAAGTTGGCACCATGACGTGAAGGAATTAAATAGTTATACTAATGTAACTTAAGTTTCCGAATAGGTGCGTAGTCCTTAGCTACGAGCCCATCAGGCCAAGCGGCTTGGCAGAGTTCAAAGAGGGGAGTGCGGCCTTGTGCAGGGGCATTTATAGAGGACGGTGGCTGCGTGATTGGAGCAAATTATTTGATCTTCTTGGTTGTGACTGGGGGTCACGATTGTGATTCCCACTAGCGAAGTCCTAAGGGACTACGCACCTATTCGTAGAACATAAGTTACATAGGTAACTATTATTTTTTTTTTAATGGTAAGGACCAGCGTTGGAATGTGCTTGAAAGGTAAAACAAGAAACAGCGTAAAATGTCCTCTTCACCAGGTCTTAACCATGGCCCCTTTCAATGTCGCTCGTATTCTCACTTTTGATTGAAATTTAACCAGTTTGTACGGCTCAAAGCTGCAGTGTGTGTGTATGTTTGAGTGTGTGTGTGTATGCGCGCGCCTGCAGACCCCCCTCCCTTTCTTTCCTCTCTCCCCTCTTCCTCTCTGACCAGTAGAGTATATTGCCCCCGTAGGCAGGACGGGCAGGCACAACTTGGACTGGGAAAGTGAGCGCGGCGCAGTGCAGGGCAGAAGCGGCAGGAGGACACGCAGCGGATGATAACCAGGACGGGAACCAGCACGAGCACACGGATCGACACACGGGACAGAAGCATTACAGGAACATGCGTCAGATCGGGCACGCGTCAGCAGCAGCCTGGTCGCAGTTGCCTTCGGAAAGGCATGCGTCGCAATTACTTTTATGACATCGAATAAAGGGCACGATGCTGTAAAACTGCCAGCTCGTCCTCCCACATCCAACACACCACCTGGGTTGTTTTAGCTCCATCTCATGCTCACAATAGAATTTTCAGATGCTCCCCCTCATGGAACGCTCTATGTAGAATCTTTATGGATCTGTGACGTCATAGACAGAGCTCTTGAGATCTTTAACTGCCCTTTTAAACAGAGGCATCGACTTGTATTGGGGTTTTAATTCGCCGCCGTTCATGACAAACAATGAATGGCGGCGGTTGTCCTTACCAAAAAAAAATAATAGATACTAATGTAAACTTAAGTTCTACGAATAGGTGGTAGTCCTTAGGACTTCGTACGTGGGATATCAACTCTGATGACCCCCATGGCACACGCCAGAGAGATCCAAACTAATTAGTCCATCACCAGACACCGTCTCTTAAATGCCCCTGCACAAGGCCGCACCCCCACTTGAACTCTGCCAAGCCGGGTGGCCTGATGGGTCGTAGCTAGGGACTACGCCTATTCGTAGAGAACTTAAGTTACATAAGGTAACTATTTAATTCTACGTCATGGTGCTACGGTCCCTTAGGACATCGCTTAGTGGGACCACAACGCGGAGGCCGTAGGAAATGTACTCCAGCAGGCCCGAAAGGGTGATTGGAGCTCCGCTCGAGCAAGACCTCACACGTGAGAGGACACGGGAGAAGAACCACTGGTGTTACAGGGCCACCATACCACGGATCCCCCCGTAACACAGACCGTAGGTCATCCGTTAGTCACAGTGAGCCTTCCAAGAGCCACCTGACGTGGACTACCTGGGGGGGGGGGTGACCGACCAAACACCACAAAAGATGTACGGCACCTGTACGGATGCCTCTCCCAAGAGCTCTGAACCAGGGGGAAAGTAAACGAAGGCCCCCTCAGAGGAGGGACAAACGTCTAACTCAGTTCCGCTGCCACTCAGCACGGAATGGGCCACACGGTCGACAAATCCAAGATAAGACCGACGAAAGAGGGGACGACAGCCGCTGAAGCCGACGCGGGGCACGCCCCTGTCTTGGGGCCCAGACACACAACAGCTTGACCACCCAACCTGAATGACGACGTCATGGCTCAGGATGCCTCAGATTCTGACAGGACAACAGAAGGGTGCCGCCGCTCATCCACGGGGAAAAAAACGGCAGCGGTGGCGGTAGAAAGCCCTTAATCCTGATGACTCTCGACCTAAAGGCCGACGTGATGACCTTGGGGAGAAAAGCCGGATTGGGCCACAATTTCCACCCTGCCGTCGCCTCTCCAAAGGACTGGCAAAGACGCATGGACAGTAGAGCGCACACAAAGTCGGCCGACCCTCTTTAGCAGACGCCAACGCCAACAAGAAGGCGTCTTAAAAGCGACACACTCGGGACTCGCCTCCGCCGCCGGTTCAAAAGGCGGACCCGACAAGCCCCTAAGGAACCACCCTGGGTCCCAAAAAACCGGGGGCGTTCTCTGGAGGGGGCCTTCCTTCTGCGCGCCCCCCGCAGAAAAACGTTAACCAACGGCTGAAGCGGGCTGTGAACCCCCCCGAATCCATCGTGACCCGAAGTTAATGGCTGCCGCGAAACACGCCAATGGTGGCGACAGCCTCGCCCCTTGTCAAAGGCTCCTGTAGGAATCCCAGGACCCCCCTCCAGCGGGCAACGCCTGGGATCCCAGGAACGGGGAACCGCACCAGTTCGCTGAAGAGCCTCCACCGCGTGGCGTAGGCCCTCACAGTGGACGGCGCCCTCGCCCCCGAATGGTCTCCACACCGCAGGGGGAAGGACCAGGTTACGAGGTTCCGCCTCTCAGCCTCCAACCCAGAGCTCGGCCGATTATCAGGCGTGAAAACAGGGCTCTCCCCCTGGATAGAGCCCCGGGCTCGTCCGGGAGGGCCCAAGGCTCCATCACCGCCATGCCTCATGAAGGGGAACCACCGGGATTTGCGGATTCGGAGCCACCAGGCTCACCGACCTCCTTCCTGTTTGATCCTCCGCAGCAGGACGGCAGGTAGACGCAGCTGGTGGGAAAACGACCAGGCGGCCCCCTGGCCAGGGGGCCTTAGGCGAACCAGGACGGGCTCTGTGCGTTTTTTGCACTGGCGAAACGGTCGACCACAGGACGGGCCGAACCTCCGCCTGATCTCCGCAGCTACCCCGTGGGGGCCAGGCCCCACTGTCCTGGAGTGGGCCCCCCTGGACTCCTGTCGGCCCCACGTTCCGGACCCCGGGACGTGGCGCGCACTGAGAGACGGAGGTGAAGGCGCCGCCCACAGCAGGGTCACCGTGCCCATGCGATGGAGATGCGGGGGACCTGGTGCCACCTGCTGATCAGATAGGAGGACCACTGTGATGTTGTCTGAGCGCACCATCAGAACTGATGTTCGATGCTGCCACTTGGGGAACAGGATCAGCTCCCCCCGTCGGGAGGGGTGAAGCCTGAGGCTGTGGAACCACCTCTGAAATTCCTCATGTGGAAGAAGGCCTAGCCGCACACCGCATCGGCCCCCCACCGCCATCATTCCAGCAGGACCTGAGGCGCCGCTCGGGGACTCTGGGCCCGCCAGAACCTCCCTGGGCAGACGGGTAGTGTTCATCCGTCTGTCCACGGACAATGCAGCACGGGAATGTCACAGAGTTCATACTGGCAGGATCCGAGATAAATCATGCGTTGAGCGGGCTGCAGCTTGAATTTCTCCCTGTTTACCACAAAGCCCAGCGCTTATGTGGGACAGGACCCAGTGCGTATGTCACGGCCACTTCCCTGGATGAGGCCAACATTAAACCCGTCGTCTATGTAGGTTAAAATTCTTACCCTGCGCGCTTCATGAGCGGCTCCAGTGCTGCTCCCGCACTTGGAAAAAAGTGCGAGGCCGCGAGGTGTGCGTAGCCAAGGGGAGACGGCAGTACCGTAATTCCTCTTCCCACCTGCGAAGCGCCAAGAACTCCTGTGTTCCGGCACTATCGGCACGTGGAAGTAGCATCTTTCAGGTCTATGGAGGATATCCATTCTCCCTGCCTGACACCCTCGAGGAGCAGCATTGTGGGGCAGCATCCGAAATGCCGTTTGGAAATGCATCGTTCACACGCGCAGATCCAAAATGGACGCACCCCGCCTGACTTCTTTTGCACTAAGAAGTAAGGGGGAGTAAGACCTGGTGGCGCTTCCTGCGGGTCTACCTCCACTGCTGTGCCTCGACTCCGCATGGAGGAGGACCTCCGCTTGCAGTGCCTTAAGATCCCCGTACCTGAGAGCGTGCTGCCCGTACGCTCGGAATGGTGGTGGCTTCCGGGAGGATTTGGCAGTGCTAACCCCCTGGGCGCAATGTTTCTCCAGCCACCAGATCTGAGTCAGGCAACCTTGCCTCCCTCCAGATGTGTAGAAGTCTGTGAGGGGCGGCACGGGAGCTGGAACACGAGACGTCACGGGCCCCGCCCTCATCTGGTTGTTCCACGCAGGGAGGGGGGTGGACGAAAAGGGCCGAGGGTGGGCCCCTGCGTCACACCGTCGGGAGCGCGGGGGCGGGTCAGTGTTCCTGCAGGCCCGAGTCATGAGTACGGGGACTGCTCATCCCACGTGACTCGGCTGCTGTGCCCCCCCTGGCCCTTTCGTCCACCCCCCTCCCTGCTAGGGAACACCAGAAGGGCGGGGGCCCGTGACCGTCTCGTGTACCGCTCCCGTTCCGCCCCTCACAGACTTCTACAGCACTGGAGGTGAGCAAAGTTGACTGACGGATCAGTGGCTGGAGAAAACATTTGCGCAGGGGTTTACCGCACTGCAATTCTCCCGGAAGCCACCACCATTCCGAGGGCGTACGGGCAGCACGCTCTAGGGTACGGGGATCATTAGAGGCATGCAAGCGGAGGTCTCCGCCCTGCAGAGTCGAGGGCGCAGCAGTGGAGGTAGAACCGCGGACGCCAACCAGTGGATCTGTACTCCCTATTATAGTGCCAAAGAAGTCAGGCGGGGGTTGCGTCCCATTTTGGATCTGCGCCTGAGTACGTTGAACTGAGTGGCATTTCCAAACGGCAAGGTTTCGGATTGCTGCCAAAAGCAGCACCTCGAGGTGTGTCAGGCAGGGAGATTGGATAGCTCCATAGACCTGACAGAAGGCGTACTATCCACGTGCCATAGTGCCGGACACAGGAGGTTCATCGCGCTCGCAGTGTGGGGAGAGAGGAATTACGGTTACTGCCCGTCTCCCCTTGGGCTACGCACTCGGCCTCGCACTTTCTTCCAAGGTTGCGTGGAGGCAGCACTGGAGCCGCTCCAGTCGCGCTAGGGGTAGAATTTTAACCTACATAGACGACGGGTTAATTTTGGCCTCATCCAGGGGAAGTGGCGTGAGTCATACGCCTGGTCCTGTCCCACAATAACAGCGTCTGGGCTTAGTGGTAAACAGGGAGAACTTCAAGCTGCAGCCCCGCTCAATTCGATTGATTTATTCGGTCTGCAGTTAGATCTGTGACATCCGTGCTGGCATTGTCCGTTGGACAGACGGTATGAAACACTACCCGTTGCCCAGGGGAGGTTCTGGGCGGGCCCCAGATCCCCGCTCGGGCGCCTCAGGTCCATGCTGGGAATGATGGCGGCGGCTCCTGCTGTGGTGCCGGCTAGGCTTCTCCACTATGAGGAATTTAAGAGGTGGTACTCACGCCTCAGGCTTCACCCCCTCCCGGGAACCCGGGGGGAGGCTGATCTGGGTTCCCAAGTGGCAGCATCGGACATTCAGGTTCTGATGGTGACGCTCAGACAAACATCACAGTGGTCTCCTATCTGAACAAGGCAGTGGGGCACAGGTCCCCGCTCTCCATCGCATTGACGACGGTGACTCTTCTGTGGGCGGCGCTTCACCCCTGTTTCAGGGCGCGCCACGTCCCGGGGTCCGGAACGAGGGGGGCGACAGGATGTCAGGGGGGTGCCCTCCCGGAGAGTGGGGCCTGGCCCCACGGGTAGAGCGGAGATCTGGCGAGGTTCGGCGTCTGTGGTTCGACCTTTTCGCCAGTGCAGAAAAACGCACAGTGCCGTCCTGGTTCGCCTAAGCGCCCCCTGGCCAGGGGGCTCTGTGATGTCGTTTTCCCACCGGTGGCGTCTCCTGCCGGTCTGCTGCGGACGGATCAAACAGTGAGGCGGAGGTCGGTGATCCTGGTGGTGGACAGTCCGATGCCCGGTGGTTCCCTTCCTGAGGGGCAATGGCGGTCGCATGGTAGCCTTGGGCCTCCCGGACGAGCCGGGGGCTCATCGTTCCAGGGTGGGGGAGCCCTGTTTTCACGCCTGATAATCGGCCGCAGGCTCTGGGTTTGGAGGCTGAGAGGCGACCCGTAGACCTGGGGTCTTCCCCCAGCGGTGGTGGAGACCCATTCAGGGGGCGGAGGGCGGCGTCCCACTGTGAGGGCCTCGCCACGAGGTGGAGGCTCTTCACGCGACTGGTGCGGTTCCCAGTTCCTGGGATCCCAGGCGTTGCCCGCTGGAGGGGGTCCGGTGATTCCTACAGGAGTCTTTGACTAGGGGAGGGCTGTCGCCACCTTGGCCGGTTGTTTCGCGGCAGCCATTAACTTCGGGTCCGATGGATTCGGGGGGGTTCCAGCCCGCGTCATCCGTTGGTTAAACGTTTTCTGCGGGGGGCGCGCAGGAGGAGGCCCCCGCTCCAGGAACGCCCCGGTTTGGGACCTCAGGGTGGTCCCTAGGGGGCTGTCGGGTTCGCCTTGGAACGCGGCGGAGGCAGAGTACCGAGAGAGTCGCTTTTAAAGGAACGGCCCTTCTTGATGCGTTGGCGTTGCTTAGAGGGCGGGGCGACTTGTGTGCGCTCTTGTCCAGCGTCTTGGCCTGTCCTTTGGAGAGGGCGGACGGGCATGGAGGATTGTGGCCCAATCCCGGCTTTTTCACGCCAGGTCATCACGTCGGCCTTTAGGTCCGAGAGTCCATCAGGATTAGGGCTTTCTATCCGCCCACGCATGCCTTCCCGAGGAGGGCGGCCGGCACCTTCTGTGTCCTGTCAGAATGCTGAGGCTATTACCTGGCCATCGACGTTCGACATTCAGGTTTGGGTGGTCAGCTGTTTTGTGTGTCTGGGCCCCAAGGACAGGGGGCCCCTGCGCCGGTCTGTCGGTTCAGCGGCCTGTCGTTCCTCCTCTTTCGTCGGTCTTACTGGATGTGTCGGGACGGTTGGTGGCCCATACCGTGTGAGTTGCAGGGGACTGAGTTAGGGGACGTTAGGACCCTCCACTGAGGGGGGCCTTCGGTTTTACTTTCGCCCTGGTTCAGGAGCTCGTGGGCGAGGCATCCTACAGGTGCGGTACATATTGTGGTGTTTGGTCGGCTCAGTGTCCACGTCAGGAAGTCTTGGGGAGAGAGGCGTCCTGTGCGACTACGGATGACCTACGGTGCAGGTGTTACGTGGGGGTATCCTTGTAGGAGCGGCCTGTAACCACGCATGATTCATCTGCCTGAGACCTCTCACTGTGTGAGGGTCCTTGCTCGAGCGGAGCACCAATCACCCTTATGCTGGCCTGCTGGGAGTTACAATGTTCCTACGGCCTCCGCTTGTTCCACTAGCGAAGTACCTAAGGGACGTAGCTCCATGACGTAGAATTAATAGTTACTAATGTAACTTAAGTTCTACGAAATAGCGGGTAGTCCTTAGCTACGAGCCCATCAGGCCAGCCCGGCTTGGCAGCGTTCAGATGGGAGGTGCGGCCTTGGCAGGGGCATTTATAGAGGACGGTGGCTGGTGATTGGAGCAAATTATTTTGATCTCTCTGGCGTGAGACCTGGGGGGTCACGAGTGATTTCCCCATAGCGATGTCCTAAGGGACTAGCACCTATTCGTAGAACTTAAGTTACATTAGGTAACTATTATTTTTTTATTGGTAAGGACCAGCGTTGGAATGTGCTTGAAAGGGTAAAAACAAGAAAAAAGGCGTAACATTGTCCTCATCACAGGTCTATAACCATGGCCATTTCAATTGTGCTCTATTCTCACTCTTTGATTGAATTAACAGTTTGTAGGCTCCAGCTGCAGTGTTTCTACAGATAGTGTGTGTGTGTGTGTGTGTGAGTATGCGCTGCGCGCAGACCCCCTCCCCTTTCTTTCCTCTCTTCCCCTCTCCCTCTTGACAGTGGTATATTGCCCGTAGGCAGGGACCGGGCAGGCACAACTTGGACTGGGATGTGAGCGCGGCGCAGTGCCGTTGCAAGCGCAAGGGACACGCAGCGGAGAAACCAGGACGGGACCAGCACGAGCACACGGAAATCGACAACGGGACAGAAGCACATACAGGTACATGCGTCAGATCGGCACGCGTCAGCAGCAAGCTGGGTCGCAGTGCCTCCGGAAGAATGCGTCGCTCTACTTTTATGAATCGAAATAAAGGGCAGTATGATGTAAAACTGCCAGGCGGTCTTCCCACCATCCACATCAACACTGGAGTTGTTTTAGCTCCATCATCATGCTCACAATAGAATTTTCAGATGCTCCCCCCTTCAAGGAACGCTCTATGTTGACTCTTTATGATTCTGTGACGTCATAGACAGAGCTATTGAGATCTTTTCTGCCCTTTTACACAGAGGCATCGATTGTATTGGGGGTTTTTTTAATTCCGCCGCGTTCACTGACAACAATTAATGGCGGCTGGTGGTCCTACCAATAAAAAAATATAGTTTTTTTTTAAACCTACTGTAACTTAAGTTCTCGAATAGGTGCAGTAGTCCTTAGGACTACTCTTGTGGAGTATATCACTGTGACCCCAGGTCACCCGCCAGAGAGATCAAAAATACTTCGTCCAATCACAGCACTCGTCCTCTATAAAGCCCTGCCAAGGCCGCACCCCCTCTTGAACTCTGCCAAGCCGGGTGGACTGATGGCTCCGTAGCTAAGGGGATCCGCACTATTGTAGAACTTAAGTGTACTTAGGGCAACTATTAATTCCTACGTCATGGTGCTACGTCCCTTAGGACTTCGCTAGTGGGACACAAAGCGGAGGGCCGTAGGAACATGAACTACAGAGGACCAGCAAGGGTGATTGGAGCTCCGCTCGAGCAAGACCCGCACACAGTGAGAGGGACTCAGGGCAGGAAGAAACAATGCGTTTTACAGGGCCACTCCTACAAGGATACCCACGTAAACAGACCGTAGGTCATCCGTAGTCACAGGACGGCTCTCCCAAGAGCTCCAGACGTGGAATACCTGACCGACCAAAACACACAATATGTACCGCACCTGTAGATGCCTCTACCAAGAGCATCCTGAACCAGGGCGGAAAGATAAACGTAGGCCACCTCAGGAGGAGGGACCTATCGGTCTAAACTCAGTCCGCTACACTCAGGAACGGAAAAGGGCAACCAACGGTCCGACACATCCAAGTTAAGACCGGACGAAAGAGGAGGACGACAGCCGCTTTGCCGGACAGCGGGGCGCCCGTCCTTGGGGCCCAGACACACAAACAGCGGACCACCAACTGAATGACGACGTCAGGCCCAGGTAATGCCTCAGCCTTCTGGGACAGGGACACAGAAGGTGCCGCGCTCTCCTCGGGAAAGGCATGCGGTGGAGGTCTTGAAAGCCCTATCCTGATGCTCTCGACTAAAGGCCCGACGTGATGGACCTTGGGGAGAAAAGCGGATTGGGCCCACATTCCACCATGCGTCGCCCTCTCCAAAGGACAGGCAAGACGCATGGCAGAGAGGCAACAAGTCGCAGCCCTCTTAGCAGACGCCAACGCCAACAAGAGGGCCGTCTTAAAAGCGACACACTGGGATCGCCTCGCCGCCGGTTCCAAATGGCGGACACACCGACAGCCCCCTAAGGACCCCCTGAGGTCCAAACCGGGGGCGTTCACTGGAGCGGGGGGCTCCTCCTGCGCGCCCCCCGCAGAAACGTTTAACCATCGGATGACAGCGGGCTGTGAACCCCCCGAATCCATCGTGAACCGAAGTAATGGCGCCGCGAAACCGCCAAAGGTGGCGGACGCCCTCCCCTTGTCAAAGAGCTCCTGATAGGAATCCCAGGACCCCCTCCAGCGGCAAGCCTGGGATCCCAGAACCGGGACCGCACCAGTCGCTGAAGAGCCTCCACCTCGTGCGTAGGCCATCACATGTGGACGGAGCCCTCGCCCCCTGAATGGTCTCACCACCGCAGGGGGAAGACCAGGTTACGAGGTTCGCCTCTCAGCTCCAAAACCCAGAGCCTGCGGCCGATTTATTCAGGCGTGGAGAAACCAGGGGCTCCTCCCCCCAGACTAGAGCCCCGGCTCGTCCGGGGGAGGGGGCCCAAGGCTCCATCACGCCATGCCCTCAGGAAGGGGAACCCGGGCATGCGGGATGTCCCGGAGCCACCAGGATCACCGACCTCCTCTCCTGGTTGATCCTCCGCCACGGGGGAAGGACCGGCAGGAGACGCATGTGGGGGAAAACGTTACAGCAGGCCCCCTGGCCAGGGGGCCTTAGGCGAACCAGGACGGGCACTGTGCGTTTCTGCACTGGGAAAAGGTCGACCCACAGGACGGCCGAACTCCGCCAGATCTCCGCAGCTACCCGTTGGGGCAGGCCCCACTCGCTCCTGGAGTGGTGCCCCCCCGGACATCCTGTCGGACCCCCCCGTTCCGGGACCCCCGGACGTGGCGGGGGGGGGGGGCGCCCTGAGGAGGACAGGAGGTGAAGCGCCGCCCCACAGCAGCGTCACCGTCGCCATGCGCTGGAGAGCGGGGGGGGACCTTGGTGCCCCATGCCTGTTCAGATAGGAGACCACTGTGATGTTGTCTGAGCGCACCCATCAGAACCTGATGTTCGATGCTGCCACCTTGGGGAACCAGAGCCGCCTCCCCCGTCCCGGGGGGGGGTGAAGCCTGCGGCGTGAGAACCTCCTCTGAAAATTCCTCATGTGGAGAAGGCCTAGCCGCAACACAGCATGAGCGCCGCCTTCATTCCAGCAGGGACCTGAGGCGCGAGCGGGGACTCTGGGGCCCTCCCAGAACCTCCCTGGGCAGACGGGTTTGTTAATCGTTCCTGTCCACGGACAATGCAGCACGGATTGTCACAGAGTCTAACTGCAGGGACCGAGATAATTCTTGCGTTGAGAGGGGTGACAGCATGAATTTCTCCCTGTTTACACAAAGCCCAGACGCTGTATGTGGGACAGGACCAGTGCGTATTGACTCACGGCCCCTTCCCAGGATGAGGCCAAAATTAACCCGTCGTCTATGTAGGTTAAAAATTTCTTACCCCTGGCGTCTGAGCGGCTCAGTGCTGCCTCCACGCACTTGGAAAAAGTGCGAGGCTGCGCGTGCGAAGCCAAGGGGAGACGGCATTAACGTAAATCTTCTCCCACTGCCGAGAGCGCCAGAACCACTGATGTTCCGGCACTATCGGCAGTGGAAAGTAATGCATCCTGTCAGGTCTATGGAGGATATCCAAATCTCCCTGCTGACACACTCGAGGAGCTGCTTTTGTGGGCAGCATCCGAAAAACTGCCGTTGGAAATGCACTCGTTCAACACGCGCAGGATCCAAAAATGGGGCACCGCCTGACGTCTTTGGCAACTAAGAAGTAGAGGGGTAGTAAGGACCCTGGGTGGGCGTCCTGCGGTCTATCACTTGCTGCGCCCTCGACTCAGCAGGGAGGAGGACTCCGCTTGCAGTGCCTCTAATGATCCCCGTACCTGAGATGTGCTGCCTCGTACGCCTCGGAATGGTGGTTGCTTCCGGGAGAATTGCCGTGCGTAAAACCCCTGCGCAAAGTTTTCTCCAGCCACAGATCGACAGCAATCCTTGCTCCCTCCAGAGTGTAGAAGTCTGTGAGGGGCGGAACGGTAGCTGGAACACGGAGACGTCACGCCCCGCCCTCTTCTGCGTTCCTAGCGGGAGGGGGGGGACGAAAAGGGCCGGGGGGGGCCCCCCCCCTGGTCACACCGTGAGCGCGGGGGCGGTCACGGTTCCTGCAGGCCGTACGTCATGAGGTACGGGAATGCTCATCCCACGTGACTCGGCTGCTGTGCCCCCCCTGGCCCTTTCGTCCACCCCCCTCCCAGCTAGGAACACCAGAAGATGGGCGCGTTGGCCGTGGTTCTTCGTGTTCCGCTTCCCGTTCCGCCCCACACAGACTTCTACCGCATCTGGAGGGAGCAGGGTTGCTGACGGATTCTGTGGCTGGAGAAAACATTGCGCCAGGGTTACGCACTGCAAATCTCCCGGAAAGCCACCCACCATTCCGAGCGTACGGGCTAGCACGTCTCAGGTACGGGGCCATCATTAGAGGCATGCAAGCGGAGGTCTCCTCCTGCTGAGTCGAGGCGCAGCAGTGGAGGTTGGACCCGCAGGACGCCACCAGGGTCTTTACTCCCCTTACAGTCCTTCGTGCCAAAGAAGTCAGGCTGTGGGTGTTATTGGTGCGTCCCATTTTGGATCTTGCGCGTGTTGAAAAACGAGTGCATTTCCAAAACGGCAGTTTCGGATGCAAGCCACAAAGCAGCTCTCGAGTGTGTAGGCAGGGAAGATTGGTATCCTCCATAGGACCTGGAACAGAAGATGCGTACTCTCCACGTGCCGGCTAGTGCCGGAACACAGGAGGGTTTCTGCGGCTTCGCAGTGGGAGAGAGGAATTACGGTACTGCCGTCTCCCCTTGGGCAACGCACTCGCGCCTCGCACTTTTTCCAAAGTGAGTGGAGGTCCGCACTGGAGCCGCTCAGACGCGCAGGGGTAAGAATTTTAACCCTACATAGACGACGGGTTAATTTTGGCCTCATCCAGGGAAGTGGGCCGTGAGTCAGACGCACTGGGTCTTGTCCCAATACAGCGTCTGGGCTTTGTGGTAAACAGGGAGAAATTCAAGCTGCAGCCCGCTCAACGATGGATTTACTCGTCTTCAGTTAGACTCTGTTGACATTCCGTGCTGCATTGGTCCGGTGGACAGACGGATGACACTACCCGTCTGCCAGGGAGGGTTTGGGTTTGGCGGGCCCCAGAGTTCCCCGCTCGGCGCCTCAGGTCCCTGCTGGGAATGATGGCGGCGCTTCTTGGCTTTGGTTGCGGTAGGGGCGGGGGGGGGGGGGGGACTCAGGCCTTCTCACATGAGCATTTTCAGAGGTGGTTTCTCACGCCTCAGGCTTTCACCCCTCCCGGGACGGGGCGAGGCTGATTTCTGGGTTCCCAAGTGGCAGCAGAGCATCGAAACATCAGGATTTGATTGGTGCGCTCATGGACAACATCACAGTGGTCTCTATCTTGAACAGGCAGGGGGGCACCAGGTCCCCCGCTCTCACATCGCATGGCGACGGTGACGCTTGCAGTGAGGCGGCGCTTCACTCCTGTCTCTCAGGGCGGCCACGTCCCGGGGGTCCGGAAAGTGGGGGGCCCGACAGGGATGTCCAGGGGGGCCCACTCCAGGACGATTGGGGCTGGCCCCACGGGTAGCTGCGGAGCATCTGGCGGCGGGTTCGGCCGATTTTTTTCTTGTGGTCGACCTTTTCGCCAGTGCAGAAACGGCACAGTGCCCGTCCTGGTTCGCCTAAAGGCCCCCTGGGCCAGGGGGGCTGCTGTACGTTTTCCACCAGTGCGTCTCTGCCGGTCTGCTGCGGAGGATCAAACGGGAGAGGTCGGTGATCTGGTGGCTCCGGACAGTAGATGCCCGGTGGTACCCCTTCCTGGGTGGCCATCGCGGTGATGAAGCCTTGGTGCCCTCCCGGACGGAGCCGGCGGGCTCTAGCCAGGGGGGAGGAGCCCTGTTTTCACGCCTGATATCGGCCGCAGGCTCTGCGGTTTTGGAGGGTGAGAGGCGGAACCTCGTTGCCTGGGTCTTCCCCCTGCGGTTGGTGGAGACCATTCAGGGGGCTGAGGGCGCGTCCACTGTGAGGGCCTAGCCACGTGGTGGAGGCTCTTTCAGCGGGATGGTGCGGTTCCCGTTCTGGGATCCCAGGCGTTGCCGCTGGAGGGGTTCCTGGGACTTCCTACAGGGCTCTTTGACCAAGGGGAGGGCTGTCGCCACCTTGGCGGTGTTCGCGGCTAGCCATTACTTCGGGTCACGATGGAAATCGGGGGGTTTCACCAGCCCGCTGTCATCGTTGGTTTAAAGTTTAATCTGCGGTGGGCGCGCAGGATGAGGCCCCCGCTCCAGAGAACGCCCCCGGTTTGGTGACTCTCAGGGTGGTCTTAGGGGGCTGTCGGGGTTCCGCCTTTTGTACCGGCGGCGGAGGCGTAGTCCCGAGTTGTGTTCGCTTTTAAGACTGGGCCCTCTTGGTGGCGTTGGCGTCTGCTAAGAGGGCGGGCGACGTCGTGATGCGCTCTCTGTCCATGCGTCTTGCCTGTCCTTTGGAGAGCGGCGACGGCATTGGTGGAATTGTGGCCCAATCCGGCTTTTTCCCAAGGTCATCCCGACGTCGGCCCTACTAGGTCGAGAGTCATCAGGATTAGGGCTTTCTTTCCGCCACCGCAAAGCTTCCCCGCGAGAGGAGCGGCGGCCACTTCTGTGTCCTGTCAGAATTGCTGAGGCATTACCTGGCCATGACGTCGTCTCAGGTTGGGTGGTCAGATGTTTGTGTGTTCTGGGCCCCAAAGGGACAGGGGCACCCCGACTGTCGGCTCAGCGGCTGTCGTCCTCCTCTTTCGTTGTTCCCGGTCTTATCTTGGATGTGACGGACCGGTTAGGTGGCCCATTCCGTGCTGAGTGCAGCGGACTGAGTTAGGGACAGTTAGGTCCTCCTTGGGGGGCCCTACGGTTTACTTTCCGCCTGGTTAGGAGCTCTTGGGAGAGGCATCCTTTACAGGTGCGGTACATATTTGAGTGTTTGTTGGTCGGTCGGTAGTCCACGTCAGGAGCTCTTGGGTAGAGGCGTCCTGTGACTACGGATGACCTCTGGTGGTGTACTTGGGGGGTATCCTTGGTAGGAGTGGCCGTAACACGCATAGTTACTTTGCCTGAGTCCCTACTGTGTGAGGGTCTTGCACGAGCGGCGCTCCAATCACCCTTTGCTGGCCTGCTGGGAGTACAAGTTTCTACGGCCTCCGCGGTGTGTCCCACTAGCGATAGTCCTAAGGGACGGTAGCTCCATGACGTAGAATTAATAGTAACCTATGTAACTTAAGTTCTCCGAATAGGTGCGTGAGTCCCTTAGCTAGAGCCCATTCAGGCAGCCCGGCCTTTAGCAGAGTTCCAGAGGGGGATGCGGCCTTCGTGCAGGGGCATTTTAGATGACGGAGTCTGGTGAATTGGGAGCAATATTTTGATCTCACTGGCGTGGTGACCTGGGGGTCACGATGTTGATATCCCACTTGCGAAGCCTAAGGGACTACGACCTCTTCTTAGAACTTAAAGTTACATTAGGTAACTATTATTTTTTAATTGGTAACGCTCTACCCAGCGTTGGAATGTGCTTGAAAGGTAATAACAAGAAAACAGCGACTAAACATGTCTCTTCACAGGGTCTTATAACCATAGCCATATCACATTTGTCGCCTCTATTCTCACTCTTTTGATAGATTAACCTGTTTGTAGGTCCAGAAAAAAAACAAAAAAACTGCAGTGTGTGTTTATGTGTGTGTGTGTAGTGTATGAGCGCGCTGCGACCCCACCCCTTTCTTACCTTCTCTCCCCTCTCCTCTCTGACAGTGTCTATTGCCCGTAGGCAGGGACCGGGCAGTCACAACTGGACAGGGATGTGAGCGCGGCGCAGTGCAGTGCTAAGCGCAGAGGGCACGCGCGGAGAACCAGGACGGGACCAGCACGGCACACGGATCGCCCCACGGGACAGAAGCAACCTCAGGTACATGCGTCAGATCCGGCACGCCGACAGCAGCAGCTGGTCGCAGAGCCTCCGGAAAGAGCCTAGCGTCGCAATACTTTTACTTACATCGAATTAATTTAAAGTGCACCGTATGATGTAAAACTGCCAGCGCGTCTTCCCAATCCACAACAACCTGGAGTTGTTTTAGCTCCATCTATGCTACATCAGAAATTTTCCGAGCTCCCCCCTTCATGGTCCGCTCTATGTTGAATCTATAAAGATCTGTGACGTCATAGACAGAGCTATAGAGTCTTTTCTTGCCCTTTTTAAACAGGAGGCATCGACATGTATTGGGGGTTTTAATCGCCGCGATCAATGCAAAATGAATTGTCGGCCAGGTGGTCCTTACCAATAAAAAATAATAGAAACACTAATGTAACTTAAGTTCTACGAATCGGTGGTGTCCCCATAGGACTTGCTAGTGGGAAATCACTCGTGACCCCAGGTCACACGCCAGAGAGATCCAAAATAAATTGCTCCAATCACCAGCCACCGTCCTCTATAAATTGCCCTGCACAAGGCCGCACCCCCTCTTGAAAACTTGCCAAGCCGCGGTGGCTGATGGGCTCGTAGCTAAGGGACTACGCACCAATTGTAGACTTAAGTTACATTAGGTAACTATTACTCTACGACATGGAGCTACGTTCCTTAGGACTTCGCTAGTGGGACACAACGCGGAGGCCGTAGGAACAAGTACTCCCAGCAGGCAGCAAAGGGTGGATTGGAGCTCGACGAGCAAGCCCCACCCAGTGAGAGGGACTCAGGGCAGAAGAAACAATGCGTGTTACAGGGCCACTCCTACCAGGATACCCCACTTTAACACAGACGTAGGTCATCCGTAGTCACAGGACGCTCTCCCCAAGGCTCCTGACGTGGACTCTGACCGGACCAAACACACAACTAAGTACCGCACTGTAGGATGCTCTCCAAGATCTCCTGAACCCGGCGGAAAGTAAACCGAAGGCCCCCTCAGAGAGGGACCTAACGGTTAACTCGTCCGCTGCACTCAGCACGGAAAGGGCCACCACGGTCCGACACATCCAAGATAATGATCCGGACGAAAGAGGAGGGACGACATCCGCTGAGCCGACAGCGGGGCGCCCCTGTCTTGGGGCCCAGACACAAAACAGCTGACACCCCAACCTGAATGACGACGTATTGGCCAGGTCTGCATCAGCATTCTGAACAGGACAACAGAGGTGACCGCCGCTCCTCCTCGGGGAAAGGCATGCGGTTGAGCGGATACGAAAGCCCTATCCTGATGACTCTCGACTAAAGGCCGCCGTGATGACTTGGTGAGACAAGCCGGCTTGGGCCACAATTCCACCCTGCGTCGCCCTCTCCAAAGGACAGGCAAGAGCATGGACAGAGAGCGCACACAAGTCTGCCCGCCCTCTTTCAGACGCCAACGCCAACAGAGGCGTCTTAAAAGCGGACACACTCGGGACTCGCCTCCGCCGCCGGTTCAAAGGCGGACCCGACAGGCCCCCCTAAGGACCACCCTGAGGTCCCAAACCGGGGGCGTTCTCTAGGATCGGGGGGCCCCTCCTGCGCGCCCCCGCAGAAAACGTTTAAAACGGAAGACAGCGGGCTGTGAACCCCCGAATCCCATCGTGACCCGAAGTAATGGCTGCGCGAACCGCCAAGGTGGCGACAGCCTCCCCCTTGTCAAAGAGCTCTGTAGGAAAATTCCCAGGCCCCTCCAGCGGGCAACGCCTGGGATCCCAGGAAACGGAACCGCACCAGTCGCTGAAGAGCCCTCCACCTCGTGGCGTAGGCCCTCACAGTGGACGGCGCCCTGCCCCCTGAATGGGTCTCCACCACGCAGGGGGAATACCAGGTCTACGAGGTTCCGCTCTCAGCATCCAACCCAGAGCCTGCGGCGATTAGCAGCGTGTAAACAGGGCTCTCCCCTGGACTAGAGCCCCGGCTCGTACCGGGAGGGCCCAATGCTCCATCACCGCATGCCCCTCAGGGAAGGGGAACCACCGGGCATGCGGACTGTTCCGGAGCCACCAGGATCCCGACCTCCTCTCCTGTTTGATCTCCGCAGCTAGGACGGCAGGAGACGCACTGGTGGGGAAAACGTTCAGGGCCCCTGGCCAGGGCGGCCTTTAGGCGGAACCAGGACGGGCACTTTTTTTGCGTTTTCTGCATAGGGAAAAGGCCGACACAGGACGGCCGAACCTCCGCCAGATCTCCGCAGCTACCCGTGGGGGCCAGCCCCACTCGTCCTGGAGTGGGCCCCCCTGGACATCCTTTCGGCCCCCACGTTCCGGGGACCCCCGGGACGTGGCGGCGCCCTGAGAGACAGGAGGTGGAAGCGCCGCCCACCAGCAGCGTCACGTCGCCATGCGATGGAGAGCGGGGACCTGGTGCCCCCTCTGCCTGTTCAGATAGGAGATCCACTGTGATTTTGTTGGAGCGCACATCAAGGAAACCTGATGTGTCGTATGCCTGCCACTTGGGGAACCCAGATCAGCTCCCCGTCCCTGGGGAGGTTGAAGCCTGGGCGTGAGAAACCACTCTGAAAATTCCTATGATGGAGAAGGCTAGCCGACCAGCCATGAGCGCCGCCAACTTCCCAGCAGGGGACCTGAGGCGCCGAGCGGGGACTCTGGCGGCCCGCCAGACTCCAGGGCAGACGGGTAGTGATCATCGTCTGTCCAGGCCAATGCAGACGGAAATGTCACAGAGTCTAACTGCAGACCGGAGATAAATCATTCGATGAGGGGCTGCAGCTAGCATTTCTCCCTGTTTACACAAAGCCCAGGCCGCTGTATGAGGGACAGGGACCCAGTGCGTATGACTCACGGCCACCTTTCCCTGGATGAGGCCAAAATTACACCGTCGTCTATGTAGTTAAAATTCTTACCCCTGCGCGGTTGAGCGGCTCATTGCTGCCTCCACGCAACTATGGAAAAAAGTGCGAGGCGCGAGAGCGTTAGCCAGGGAGGACGGCAGTAACCGTATTCCTCTCTCCCACTGCGAAGCGCAGAACCTCCTGTGTTCCGGCACTATCGGCCACGTGGAAGTACGACATCTGTCAGGTCTATGGAGAATCCAATCTCCCTGCCTGACACACTCGAGGAGCTGCTTTGTGGGCAGCATTCCGCAACTGCCGTTTTGAAATGCACTCGTTCAACACGCGCAGATCCAAAATGGGGACGCACCCGCCTGACTTCTTATTTGGCACTAAGAAGTAAGGGAGTACAGGGACCTTGAGGCGTCTGCGGTGTCTACCTCCACTGCAGCGCCTCGACTCAAGCAGGGAGGAGCCTCCGCTTGCAGTGCCTCTAATGCTCCCCCGTACCTAGAGCGTGCTGCCCGTACGCTCGAATGGTGGTGGCTTCGGGAGAAATGTGCAGTGCGTACCCTGCGCAATGTTTTCCAGCACTGATCCGTCAGCATCCTTGCTCCCTCCAGATTGCTGTAGAAGTCTTTGAGGGGCGAACGGGCGCTGGAAACGAAGACGGTCACGGCCCGGCCTCTTCTGGTGTTCCTAGCAGGGAGGAGGGGTGGACGAAAGGCCGGGGGGGGCCCCCTGCGTCACACCGTGAGCGCCGGGGCGCGGTCAGTGTCTGGCAGGCCCCGGACGTCAGTGAGTACCGGAGCTGCTCATCCCCTGTGACTCGGTCGCTGTGCCCCCCCCTGCCCTTTCGTCCCACCCCCCTCCCTCGCTTAGGAAACACCAGAAGAGGGCGGGGCCGTGACGTCTATTGTTCCAGCTCCCGTTTCGCCCCTCACAGACTTCTACAGCATCTGGAGGGTGCAAGGTTGCTGACGGATCTGTGGCTGGAGGAAAGAAAACATTGCGCAGGGGTTTACGCACTGCTAATTCTCCCGGAAGCCCCACCATTTCGAGGAGTAGGCCGCCCAGCCACGCTCTCAGGTACGGGGATTCATTAGAGGCTGCATGGCGGAGGGTCTCCTCCCTGCTGAAGTCGAGGCGCAGCAGTGGAGGTAGACCCGCAGGACGCCAACCAGGGGTCTGTACTCCCCTTACTTTTAGTGCCAAAGATAGTCAGGCTGGGGTGCGTCCCCATTTTGGATCCTGCGCGTGTGAACGAGTGAATTTCCAACGGCAGTTTTCGGATGCTGCCCACAAAGCAGCTCCTCGGAGTGGTGTCAGGCGGATAATGGATATCCTCCATTAGACCTGACAGATGCGTACTTCCACGTTGCCTATAGTGCCGGAAACAAGGAGGTTCTCGATTCGCCAGTGGGAGAGAGGAATTACGTTTACTGCCGTCTCCCCTTGGCTACGCACTCGCGCCTCGCACTTTTTCCAAGTGCGTGGGAGGCGAGCATGGAGCCGCTCAGAGACGCGCAGGGGTTACGGAATATTAACCTACATAGAACGACCGGTTAATTTTGGCCTCATCCAGGGAAGTGGCCGTGAGTCATACGCACTGGGTCCTTGTCCCACATACAGCGTCTGGGCTTTGTGAGTAAACAGGGAGAAATTCAAGCTGCAGCCGCTCAAACGCATGATTAATCTCGGGTTCTGGCAGTTAGACTCGATTGACAATCCGTGCTGCATTGTCCGTGGACAGACGGATATGAACTACTACCGTCTGCCCAGGGAGGTTCTGGCGGGCCCACAGAGTCCCCGGCTCGGCGCCTTCAGTCACTGCGGGGAAAGATGGCGGCGGCTCATGCTGTGGTGCGGCTATGCCTTTCTCCACATGATGAATTTTCAGAGGTGGTTCTCAGCCTCAGGTCTTCCACCCTCCCGGGACGGGGGGAGGGATCTGGTTCCCCGAAGTGGCAGCATCGAACATACGGTTCTGTTGGTTGAGCTAGGACAACATCACAGTGGTCTCCTATCTGAACATGCAGGTGGGCCACCAGGTCCCCCGCTCTCTTACATCGCATTGGCGACGGTGCGTGCAGTGGGCGGGCGCTTCACCTCCTGTCTCTCAGGCGCGACAACGTCCCGGGGGTCCGGACGTGGGGGGCCGACAGGATGACCAGGGGGGGCCCACTCCAGGCGAGTGGGGCCTTGGCCCCAAGGGTTAGCTGCGGAGATCTGGCGGCGGTTCGGCCCCGTCCTGTGAGTCGACCTTTTCGGACAGTGCAGAAAACGCACAGTGCCCGTCCTGGTACGCCTAAGGCCCCCTGGCCAGGGGCCTGCTGTACGTTTTCCACCAGTGCGGCGTCTCCTGCCGGTCCTGCTGCGGCAGGATCAAACAGGACGGAGGAGGACGGTGATTCCTTGTGGCTCGGACAGTACCGCCCATGCCGTGGTTCCCCATCCTGAGGGGCATGGCGGTGATGGAGGCCTAGGGCCTCCCGGACGAGCCAGGGGCTCTATCAGGGGGAGAGGAGCCCTGTTTTCACGCCTGTTAAATCGGCACGCCGGCTCTGGGTTTGGAGGCTGAGAGGCGGCACCTCGTAGACCTGGGTCTTCCCCTGCGGTGGTGGAGACCATTCAGGGGGCCGGGGCGCCGTATCCCAATGTGAGGGCCACGCCACGAGGTGGAGGCTCTTCAGCGACTGGTGCGGGTTCCCGTTCCTGTTTGATCCCAGGGCGTTTGCCCTGCTGGAGGGGGGTCCTTGGATTCCTACAGGAAGTCTTTGACACGGGAGGGCCTGTCGCTCACCTTGGCGGTGTTCGCGGGCAGCCATTACTTAGGGTCCACGATGGGATTCGGGGGGTTCACAGCCCGCTGTCATCCTTGGGTTTAAACGTTTTCTGCGGTGGGGAGCGCGCGCAGGAGAGGAGGCCCCCCCGCTCCCGAGAACGCCCCGGTTTGGGACCTCAGGGTGGTCCTTAGGGGGCTGTCGGGTCCGCCTTTTGAACGCGGCGGAGGCGAGTTCCGAGTGTGTCGCTTTTAAGACGGCCCTTTGTTGGGTTGGGTCTGCTAAGAGGGCGGGCGGGACTTGTGTGCGCTCTCTGTCCATTGCGAACTTGTGTCCTTTGGAGAGGGCGACGGCCTGGTGGAATTGTGGCCAAAATCCGGCTTTTCTCCCCAAGGACCATCACGTCGCATTTAGTCGAGAGTCATTCAGGATAGGGCTTTTCTCTCCGCCACAGCCATGCCTTCCCCGAGGAGGAGCGGCCGGCACCATCTGAGTCCTGTCAGACGGCTGAGGCATTACCTGGCCTGGACGTCGTCATTCAGGTTGGTGGTTCATCTGTTTGTGTGTCTGGGCCCCAAGGACAGGGTCGCCCGCTTGTCGGCTCAGCGGCTGTCGTCCTCCTCTTTCGTCCGGTCTTCTCTTGGAAGTGTCGGACCGGTTGAGTGGCCATTCCGTTGCTGAGGCAGCGGACTGAGTTAGGACCGTTAGGTCCCCTCCTCTGAGGGGGCTTCGGTTTACTTTCCGCCCTGGGTTCAGGGGAGCTTCTTGCGGGAGAGGCATCCTAAGGTGCGGTACTTATTTGTGTGTTTGGTCGGTCAGGTAGTCCACGTCAGGGCCTCTTGGGGTGGCGTACCAGTGATACGGTTGACCTCCGGTCTGTGTTTCGTGGGGGTATCCTTGGTAGGAGTGGCCCTGTAACACGCATTGATTCTTCTGCCCTGAGTCCTCTCACGGTGTGAGGGTCTTGCTCGAGCGAGCTCCAATCACCCTTTGCTGTGCCAGCTGGGAGTCAAGTTCCTCGGCCTCCGCGTTGTGTCCCACTAGCGAAGTCCAAGGGATCCGTTTAGCACCATGACTCGTTAGAATTAATAGTTACCCATAATGAAACTAAGTTCTACGACTACGGTGCGTTAGTCCCTTAGCTACGAGGCCCATAGGCCACGCCCGGCCTTGGCAGAGTTATGAGGGTGTGCGGCCTGTTGCCCGGGGCCATTTATAGAGGACGGTGGCTGGTTGATTGGAGCAAATTATTTTGAATCTCTCTGGCGGGTGACCTGGGGTTCACGACGTGATATCCCATAGCGATTAGTCCTAAGGGACTACGCCCCACTTTCGTAGGAACTTAAGTTACATTAGGTAACTATAATATTTTTATTGGTAGGGACCAGCGTTGGAATGAATGCTAGAAAGGTAAAACAAGAAACCGCGTGCGTTAACATGTCATCTTCCCACAGGTCTATAAACATGGCCAATTTCAAATTGTCGCCTCTCGATTCTCACTCTATGATTGAATTAACCAGTTTGTAGGCTCCCACTGCCGTGGTGTGTGTATGTTGTGTGTGTGTGTGTGTATGCGCGCGTGCAGACCCCCTCCCTTTCTTTCCTCTCTCCCTCTCCTCTTCAGACAGTGGTATATTGCCCCGTAGGCAGGACGGGCAGGCACAACTTGGACCTGGGATGTGAGCGCGGGCGCAGTTGCAGTGCAGCGCGAAGGACACGCAAGCGGAGAACCAGGACGGGACCAGCACCGAGGCACACGGATCGCCCACGGGACAGAAGAAGGCACATACAGGTACATGCGTCAGATGGCACGCCGTCAGCAGCAGCATGGTTCGCAGTGCCTCCGGAAAGCATGCGTCGCAATAATTTTATGACATCGGAATTAAAGGGCACGTATGATGTAAAATGCCAGCGCGCTTCCCACTCCACAACACACCTGGAGTTGTTTAGACTCATCTATGCTACACTAGACATTTTCAGCTGCTCCCCCCTTCATGGAAAAAAACCCCGCTCTATGTTTGAATCTTATATGATCTGTGAGTATAGACAGAGCTATTGAGATCTTTTCTGCCGCTTTTTAACAGAGGCATCGACTTGGTATTGGGGGTTTAATTCGCCGCGTACACTGACAAACAATGAATGGCGGCGGTGGTCCTTACCAATTAAAAAATAATAGTTACTAATGTAACTTAAGTTCTACGAATAGGTGCGAAGTCCTTCGGACTTCGCTAGTGGGATATCACTCGTGACCCCCAGGACACCCGCCAGAGAAGATCAAAATAATATGCTCCAAATCACCATCCACCGTCCTCTATAATGCCCCTGCACAAGGCCGCACCCACCTCAAGAACTCTGCCAAGCCGGGCTGGGCCCTGATGGGCTCGTAGCTAAGGGTGACTACGCACCTATACGTAGAACTAAGTTACATAGGTAACTATTCATTCTACGTCAATGGTGCTACGTCCCTTAGGACTTTCGCTAGTGGGGGGACAAACGCGGATGCGTAGGAACATGTACTCCCAGCAGGGCCAGCAAAAAGGGTGATTGGCGCTCCGCTCGAGCAAGACCCTCAACAGGAGAGGAACTCAGGGCAGAAGAAAAATGCGTGTTACAGGGGCCATCCTACCAGGATACCCCCACGTAACACAGACCGTAGTCATCCGTAGTCCAGGACGCCTCTCCAAAGAGCTCCTGACGTGGACTACCTGACCGACCAAAACACAAATATGTACGCACCTGTAGGTGCCTCTCCCAAAAAAGGGAAACGGGATCTGAACCAGGCGGAAAGTAAACCGAAGGCCCCTCAGAGAGGGACCTAACGGGACTAACTCAGTCGCATTTTATATTTGCCATCAGACGTAAAGGGCCACCAACGGTCCGCAATCCAGATAAGACGGACGAAAGAGTGAGTACGACAGCGCTGAGCCGACGCGGGAGCGCCCCTGTCCTAGGGGCCAGACACCAAACGCTGACCACCCAACCAGAATGACGAGTCATGGCCAGGTAATGCCTCAGCATTCTGACAGGAACCAGAGGTGCCCGCGCTCCTCCTCGTGGGAAAGGCTTGCGGTGGCGGATAGAAGCCCTATCCTGATGACTCTCGACCTAAGGCCGACGTGCTGGACCTTGGGGAGAAAAAGCCGGATAGGGCCACAATTCCACCATGCCCGTCGCCCTATCCAAAGGACAGGCAAGACGCATGGGACAGAGAGCGCACACAAGACTGCCCGCCCTCATAGCAGACGCCAACGCCAAACACGATGGCGTCTATAAAGCGGACACTCGGGACTCGCCTCCGCCGCGGTTCAAAAGAGCGGACCCGACAGCCCCTAAGGACCACCCTGGAAGGTCCAAAACCGGGGGCGTTCTCTGGAGCGGGGGGCCTCCTCCTGCGCGCCCCAGCAGAAAAAAGTTTAACCAACGGATGGACAGCGGGCAGTTAACCCCCCGAAATCCATCGTGACCCGAAGTAATGGCTGGCCGCGAACACGCCAAGGTGGCGCCAGCCCTCCCTTGTAAGAGCTCCAGTAGGAATCCCAGGACCCCCACAGCGGGCACTCCTGGGATCCCAGGAACGGGAACCGCCACAGTCTCTGAAGGCCTCCAACCTCGAGGCGTAGGGCCCTCACAGTGGCCGTGCGCCCTCGCCCCCTGATATGGTTCCACCACGCAGGGGAAGAACCCAGGTCTACGAGTTTCCGCCTCTCAGCTCCAAACCCAGAGCCTGCGGACCGATTATCAGGCGTGAAAACAGGGCACTCCTCCCCCCTGGACTAGAGCCCCGGCTCTGGTCCGGGGAGGGCCCAAGGCTCCATCACCGCCATGCCCCTACAGGAAGGGGAACCACGGGCATGCGGACTGTCGGAGCCCCCAGGGATCACCGACCTCCTCTCCTGTTTGATCCTCCGCAGCAGGACCGGCATGAGACGCATGGTGGGAAAACGTACAGAGGGCCCCCTGGGCCAGGGGGCCTTAGGCGAACCAGGACGGGCACTGTTCGTTTTTCTGCACTGGCGAATAAAAGTAGAACACAGGACGGACCTAACTCAGCCGCTCTCCGCAGCTACGTGGGGCCAGGCCCCACTCGTCCTGGTAGTGGGCCCCCTGGACACTCTGTCGGCCCCCACGTTACGGACCCCCGGGACGTGGCGGCCCTGAGAGGAAGGAGGTGAAGCCGCCGCCCACGCGCGTCACGTCGCATGCGGATGGGATGGCGGGGGACTGTGAGCCCCCTGGACTGTTCAGATAGGAGGACCCACTGTGATGTTGTCTGAGCGCACCATCAGAACCTGTGTTGATGCTGCCACTTGGGGAACCCAAGATCAGCCTCCCCCGTCCGGGAGGGGGGAAGCTGAGGGTGAGAACCACCTCTGAAAATTCCTTCATGTGGAGAAGCCTAGGCCGCACACAGCATGAGGCCGCCGCCATCATTCCCAGCGGGACCTGAGGCGCCGAGCGGGGACTCTGGGGCCCGCCAGAACCTCCCTGGGCAGACGGGTATTGTTCATCCGTCATGTCCCGGACAATGCAGCACCGGAATGTCACAGAGTCTAACTGCAGACCGAGATACATCATGGATGAGCGGGGCTGCAGCCTTGAATTTCTCCTGTTACCACAAAGCCAGACGCTGTATGTGTGAAGGACCCAGTGCTGTATGACTCCGGCCACTTCCCGGATGGAGGCCAAAACTTAACCGTCGTCTATTGTAGGTTAAATTCTTACCCTGCGCGTCTGAGCGCTCCAGTGCTGCCTCCACGCACTTGGAAAAAAGTGCGAGGCGCCGGTGCGTGCCCAAGGGGAGACGGCAGTAACCGTAATTCCTGCTTCCCACTGCGGGAAGCGCAGAACCTCCTGTGTTCCGGCACTATCGGCACGTGGAAGTACGGCATCTGTCAGGTCTATGGGAGGCTATCCAATCTCCCTGCCCTGACACACTCGAGGGAGCTGGCTTTGTGGGCAGCATCCGAAAACTGCGTTTGGGAAAAGCACTCGTTCAACCGCGCAGATCAAAAATGGGACGCACCCGCCTGACTTCTTTGGCATAGAAGTACGGGGAGTACAGACCATGGGTGGGTCCTGCGGGTCTACCTACACTGCTGCGCCTCGGATCAGCAGGGAGGAGACCTCCGCTTGCAGTGCCTCTAATTATCCCCGTACCTGAGAGCGTGCTGCCAGTACGCCTCCGGAAGGTGGTGGCTTCCGGGAGAATTGCAGTGCGTAACCTGCGCATGTTTTCTCAGCCACGGAATCCGTCAGCAACCTTTGCTCCCTCCAGAAGCTGTAGTAGTCTGTGAGGGGCGGAAGGGAGCAGGAACACGAGACGTCACGGGCCCCGCCCTCTTCCTGGTTTCCTAGCAGGGAGGGGGGTGGGACGAAAGGGTCCCGGGGGGGCCCCCTGCGTCTCACCGTGAGCGCCGGGGGCTAGTCAACGAGTCCTGCAGGCCCGAGTCTCATAGAGTACGGACTGCTCCAATACCCAGTGACTCGGTGCTGTGCCCCCCAGGCCCTTTCGTCCACCCCACTCCCTGCTAGCGATACACCAGAAGAGGTTGGGCGTGGACGTCCGTGTTCCAGGCTACCCGTTCCGCCCCTCACAGCTTCTACAGCATAGGAGGGAGCAGGATGCTGACGGATCTGTGGCTGGAGAAACATTGCGGCAGGGGTATACGCACTGCAAATCTCCTGAAGCCACCACCATTCGGAGGCGTACGGGCAGCCGCTCTAAGGTACGGGGATCATTAGAGGCACTCAAGCGGAGGTCACCTCCCTGCTGAGTTCGAGGCGCGAGCAGTGGAGGTAGACCCGCAGGACGGCCACCAGGGTTCTGTACTCCCCTTAACTTCTTTAGTGCCAAAGAAGTCAGGCGGGGTGCCCCCTCCCATTTTTGGATTGCGCGTTGTTAGAACGAGTGCTTTCCAAAACGGCAGTTTCGGATGCTGCCCACAAGCGAGCTCCTCGAGATGTGTCAGGCAGGGGAGATTGGATATCCTCCATCGACCTGACAGATGCGTACTTTCCACGTTGCCGATAGTGCCGGAACACAGGAGGATCTGCGCTTCGCAGTGGGAGAGAGGGAATTACGGTTACTGCCGTCTCCCCTTGGGCTACGCACTCGCGCCACGCACTTTTTCCAAGTGCGTGGAGGCAGCACTTGGAGCCGCTTCAGCACCGCGCGAGGGGTACTAAGAATTTTTAACCTAACACTAAGACCGACGGGTACTTTTGGCCTCATCCAGGAAGTGGCCGTGAGTCCATACGCAAGGGTCCCTGTCCCACAATACAGGTCTGGGCTTTGTGGTAAACAGGGGAGAAATTCAAGCTGCACCCGGCCTCAACGCATGATTTATCTCGGTCTGCATTTAGGACTCTGTGACATTCCGTGCTGCATTGTCCGTGGACCAGACGGTATGTACCTACCGTCTGACCAGGGAGGTTCTGGCGGGCCCCAGAGTCCCCGCTCGGCGCTCAGGTCCCTTGCTGGAATGATGGTGGCGGGTCATGCTGTGGTGCGGTAGGCCTTCTCCACATGATGAATTTTCAAGAGGTGGTTCTCACGCCTCAGGCTTCACCCCTCCGGGACGGGGGAGGCGAGATCTGGGTTCCCCAAGTGGCGCATCGAAACATCAGGTTCTGAGTATGCCGCCTCAGACACATCACGTGGGTCTCCTATTGAACAGGCAGGGGGGGCACCAGGTTTCCCCGGCTCTCCTCGCATGGCGACGGTTTGACGCTGCTGTGGGCGGCCGCTTCACCTCCTGTCTCTCAGGGCGCCGCCACGTCCCGGGGGTCCGGAACGTGGGGGCGCCGACAGGATGTCCCAGGGGGGGCCCACTCCAGGACGGTGTGGTGCCTGGCCCCCCGGGTAGCTGCGGAGATCTGGCGGAGGTTCGGCGTCCTGTGGTGACCTTTTCGCCAGTGCAGAAAAAGCACCAGTGCCCGTCCTGGTTTCGCCTAAGGCCCCCTGGCCAGGGGGGCTGCTGTACTACGTTTTTCCCACCAGTGTCTCCTGCCGGTCTGCCTGCGGAGGATCAAACAGGAGAGGGAGGTCGGTGATTCTGGTGCCCCTACAGGAACAGTCCGCATGCCCGGTGTTCCCCTCTCCTGAGGGGCATGGCTGGTGATGATGGAGCCTTGGCCCTCCGAGACGAGCCGGGGGTCTTAGTCCCGGGGGGAGGAGCCGGTTTCACGCCTGAAACTCGGCGCAGGCTCTGGGTTTGGAGGCTTGAAGGCCGGAACCTCGTAGACGGGTCTTCCCCCTGCGGTGGTGGAGGACCATTTCAGGGGGGAGGGCGCCCAGTCCACTGTGAGGGCCTAGCCACGAGCGGTGGAGGCTCTTCAGCGACTGGTGCGGTTCCCGTTCCTGGGGATACCAGCGTTGCCGCTTGGAGGGGGTCCTGGATTCCTACAGGAGCTCTTTGACAAGGGGGGGCTGGTCGCACCTTGTCGGTGTTCGCGGCAGCCATTACTTCCGGGTTCACGATGGATTCGGGGTTCCGCCCGCTGTCATCCGTTGGTTTAAACGTTTTCTGCGGAGGGGCGCGCAGGAGGATGGGCCCCGCTCCAGAGGAACGCCCCCGGTTTGGACCTAAGGGTGGTCCTTAGGGGCGTGTCGGGGTCCGCCTTTTGAACCGGCGGCCGGGTGGCGAGTCCCCGGTGTGTCGCTTTTAGACCGGCGCCTCTTGTTGGCGTTGGAGTCTGCTAAGAGGGCGGGCGACTTGTGTGCTCTCTCTGTCCATGCGTCTTGCCTGTCCTTTGGAGCGGGGGCGATCGGCCGTCCATGGTGGAATTGTGGCCCAATCCGCTTTACTCCCAAGGTCATCAGGTCGGCCTTTAGTCCGAGAGTCATCAGGATTAGGGCTTTCTATCCGCCACCGCATTGCCTTTCCCCGAGGAGGGCGCGGCGCGGCAACCTTCTGTGTCCTGTCAGAATGCTTAGGCATTACCTGGGCCATGACTTCGTCATTCAGGTTGGTGGTGGTCAGCTGTTTGTAGTGTCTGGCCCCAAGTGACAGGGGCGCCCGCTGTCGGCTCAGCGGCTGTCGTCTCCTCATTCGTCCGGTCTTTCTTGGATGTGTCGGAACGGTTGTGGCCTTCGTGTGAAGTGCAGCGGACTGAGTTTAGACCGTTAGGTCCTCTCCTCTTGGAGGGGGGCCTTCGGATTACTTTCCGACCATGAGATCAGGAGCTATTGGAGACGGCATCCTACAAGGTGCCGGTACATATTTGTGTGTTTGGTTCGGTCAGGTAGTCCACGTCAGGAGCTCTTGGGGAGGCGTCCTGTGACTTTACGGATGACCTACGTCTTGTGTTAGTAGGGGGTAACCTTGGTAGGAGTGGCCCTGTAACAGCATTGTTTCTTCTGCCCTGAGTCCTCTCACTGTGGTGAGGGTCTAGCCGAGCGGAGCTCCAATCACCCTTTGCTGGCTGCTTGGGAGTACATGTTCCTACGGGCCTTCCCGCGTTGTGTCCCACTAGCGAGAGACCCTAAGGGGGACGTAGCACCATGACGTAGAATTATAGTTACCTAATGTAACTTAAGTTCTACGAATAGGTGCGTAGTCCCTTAGCTACGAGCCCATCAGGCCAGCCCGGCTTTGGCAGAGTTCAAGAGGGGAGTGCGGCCTTGTGGCAGGGGCAATTATAGAGGGACGGTGGTGGTGATTGGAGCAAATTATTTTGATTCTCTCTGGCGTGTGACCTGGGGGGTCACGAGATGATATCCACTAGCGAAATCCTAAGGAATCGCACCTTATTCGTAGAATTAAGTTACATTAGGATAACTATTTATTTTTTGATTGGTAAGGACCAGCGTTGGAATGTACTTGAAAGGTTTTAAAACAAGAAACAGCGTAACATGTCCTCTTCACAGGTCTATAAACCATGGCTCATTTCAATTGTAGCCTCTATTCTCACTCTTTGATTGAATTAACCAGTTGTGGTCCAGCTGCAGTTGTGAGTATGTGTGTGATGGTAGTGTGTGTATGCGCGCGCTGGCAGACCCCTCCCCCTTTCTTTCCTCTCATCCCCTTCCTCTCTGACGTGGTATCTTGCCCCGTAGGCAGGACCGGGCAGGCACAACTTGGACTGGGCAGTCGTGAGCGCGGCGCAAGTTGCAGTGGGCAAGCCGCAGAGGGACACGCAGCGGAGAACCAGGACGGGTACCAGCACGCGACACACGGATCGACACACGGGACAGAAGCACATACATGTACATGCGTTCAGATCGGCACCGCCGTCAAGCAGCAGCCTTGGTCGCAGTGCCTCCGGAAAGCATGCGTCGCAATACTTTTATGACATCGAATTAAAGGGCACGTATGATGTAAAACTTGCCAGCGCGTCTTCCACATCCACAACACCCACTGGATTTGTTTTAGCTCCATCTATGCTCACAATAGAAATTTCGAAGCTCCCCCTTCATGGAACGCTCTATGCTTGAATCTTTATGATCAGTGAGTCATTGACTGAGCTATTGAGAACTTTTTCTGCCTTATAAACAGGAGGCCATGACTTTATTGGGGGTTTTAATCTCGCCGCCGTTCACTACAAACAATGAAAGGCGGCGGTAGGTCCTTACCAATAAAAACATAATACGTTACCTAATGTACCTTAAGTTATACGATAGGTTGCGTAGTCCCTTAGGACTTCGAGTGGGATTCACTCGTGACCCCCAGGTTCACACGCCAGAGAGATCAAAATAATTTGCACAATCACCAAGCCAACCGTACCTCTATAAATGCCCCTGCTACTAAGGCCGCACCCCTCTGAACTCTGCCCAGCCGGGCTGGCCTGATGGGATCGTTGCTAAGGGACTTACGCACCTATTCGTAGAACTTAAGTTACATTAGGAAACTATTAATTCTACGTCATGGTGCTCACGTCCCTTAGGGACTTCGCTAGTGGGGACACCGGGAGGCCGTAGGAAAGTACTCCCAGCAGGCCAGCAAAGGGTGATGGAAGTCCGATCGAGCAAGACCCTCACACAGAGAGAGGACTCAGGGCAGAAGAAACAGCGTTTCCAGGGCCACTCCCTACCAGGATACCCCCACGTAACCCCGACGTAGGTCATCCGTAGTCCCAGGACGCTCTCCCAAGAGACCTGACGTGGACAACTCTGGACCGACAAACCCACACAAATATGTACCGCACCTTGTAGGATGCCTCTCCAAGAGTCCTGAACCAGGGCGGAAAGTACAACCGAAGGCCCACAGAGGAGGGACCTAACGGTCTAAACTCCGTCCGCTGCACTAGCACGGAATGGGCACCAACGGTCCGACAAATCCAAGATAAGACCGGTACGAAAGAGGAGGACGACAGCCGCTGGCCGACAGCGGGGCGCCCCTGTCACTTGGGGCCCAGAACACACAAACAGGCTGACCACCCAACCTGAATGACGACGTCATGGCCAGGTAATTGCCTCAGCAATCTGAAGGACACAGAGGTGGCCGCCGCTCCTCCTCGGGGAAGGCATGCGGTGGCGGATAGAAAGCCCTTATCCTGATGATCTCGACCTAAAGGCGACGTGATTGACCTTGGGGAGAAAAGCCGGATTGGGCCACAATTCCACCATGCCGTCGCCCTCTCCAAAAGGACAGGCAAGACGCATGGACAGACGAGCGCACACAAGTCGCCCGCCCTCTTAGCAGACGCCAAACGCCAACAAGAGGGGTCGAAAAAGCGACACACTCGGGACTCGCTCCGCGCCGAGTTCAAAAAGGCGGACCCGACAGCCCCCTAAGGACCACCTGAGGTCCCAAAACCGGGGGTTTCTCTGGAGCGGGGGCCTCCTCCTGCGCGCACCCGCAGAAAACGTTTACCAACGGTGACAGCGGGCGTGAACCCCCGAATCCATCGTGACCCGAAGTAATGGCTGCTGCGAACACCGCCCAAGTGGCGACAGCCCTCCCTTGTCAAAAGAGCTCTGTAGAATCCAGGACCCCTTCAGCGGGCAACGCCTGGGATCCCAGGAACACAAAAAGGGAAACGCACCAGTCTCTGAAGAGCTCCCACCTCGTGCGTAGGCCTCACAGTGGACGGCGCCCTCGCCCCCTGAATGGTCTCCACCACCGCAGGGGAAGACCCAGGTCTACGAGGTTCCGCCTCTCAGCCTCCAATCCAAGAGCCTGGGCCAGATTATCAGGCGTAAAACAGGCTCCTCCCCCCTGGACTAGAGCCCACGGACTCGTCCGGGGAGTGGCACCAAGCTCCATCACGCCCATGCCCCTCAGGAAGGGGAACACGGGCATGCGGACTGTCCGGAGCCACCAGGGATCACCGACCTCCTCTTTCCTGTTGATTCCTCCGCAGCAGGACCGGCTAGGAGACGCACTGGTGGAAAACGTACGCAGGCCCCTGGCAGGGGCCTTAGGGAACAGGGACGAAGGGCACTGTGCGTTCTTCTGCACCTGGCGAAAAGGTCGACCACAGGGACGGCCCGAACCTCCGCCAGATCTCGCAGCTACCGTAGGGCAAGGCCCCAATCGTCCCTGGAGTGGGCCCCCCTGGACATCCTGTCCGGCCCCCACGTTCAGGACCCCCGGGACGTGGCGCGCCCGAGAGGGACAGGAGGTGAAGCGCCGCCAACCGCAGCGTAACGTGCCATTCGATGGAGCGCGGGGACCTGGTGCCCCCCTGCCTGGTTCAGCTAGGAGACCACTGTGATGTTGTCTGAGCGCCCATCAGAACCTGATGTTCGCAGCAGCCACTATGGGGACCCCAGATCAGCTCCCCGTCTCCGGAGGGGTGAAGCCTGAGGGCGTGAGAACACCTCTGAAAATACCTCATGTGGAGAAGGCCTAGCCGCACCACAGCATGAGCCGCCGCCATCATTCCCAGCAGGGGACCTGAGGCGCCGAGCGGGGGACTCTGGGGCCGCCAGAACCTCCCTGGGCAGACGGGTTAGTGTTCATCGTCTGTCACGGACAAATGGCCGCACGGAAAGTCCACAGAGGTCTAACTGCAGACCCGAGTTAAATCAAGCGTTTGAGCGGGCTGCAGCTGAATTTCTCCTGTTACACAAAGCCCAGACGCTGTCTGTGGGTACAGGACCCAGTGCGTATGACTCACGGCCACTTCCCTGGATGAGGCCAAAAAATTAACCTCGTCTATGTAGGTTAAAATTCTTACCCTGCGCGTCTGAGCGGGCTCCAGTGCTGCTCACGCACTTGGAAAAAGTGCGAGGGCGAGTGCGTAGCCCAAGGGGTGACGGCAAGTAACCGAATTTCCTCTCTTCACTGCGAAGCGCAGAACCTCCTGTGTTCCGGCACTATCGGCCCGTGGAAGACGCATCTGTCAGGTCTATGGCGGATATCAATCTCCCGCCTGGACACACCTGAGGAGCTGCTTCGTGGGACAGCATCCGAAACTGCCGTTTGGAAATGCATCGTTCAACACGCGCCGATCCAAAATGGGACGCACCCCCCTGAACTTCTTTGGCACTAAGAAGTAAGGGGAGTACAGACTGGTGGCGTCCTGCGGGTCTACTCCACTGCTGCGCATCGATCAGCAGGGAGGAGACCTCCGCTTTGCAGTGCCATCTCATGATCCCCGTACCTGAGAGCGTGCTGCCCGTACGCTCGGAATGGTGGTGGCTTCCGGGGAGAATTGCAGTGCGTAACCCTGGCGCAATGTTTTCTCCCGCCACAGATCGTCAGCAACCTGCCCCTCAGATGGCTGTAGAAGTCTGTGATGGGGCAGGAAGGGAGCTGGAACACGGCGACGTCACGGCCCGCCTCTTCTGGTGTTCCTAGCAGGGAGGGGGGTGGACGAAAGGGCCGAGGGGGGGCCCCTGCGTCACACCGTGCGCGCCGGGGGCGGTCACGTTCCTGGCCTAGCCCGAGTCATGAGTACGGGACTGCTCATCCACGTGACTCGGCTGCGTGCCCCCCCCTGGCCCTTTCGTCCACCCCCCTCCCTGCTAGGAAACACCAGAGGAGGGAGGGGCCGTGGAAGACGTCTCGAGTTCAGTCCCGTTCCGCGCCCTCACCGACTACAACAGCATTCTGGATGGGAAGCAAGGATGCTGACGGATCGTGGGCTGGAGAAAAACATTGCGCAGGGTTACGCACTGCAATTCTCCCAGGAAGCCACCACCCTCCGAGGCGTCACGGGCAGCACGCTCTCAGGTACGGGGATCATTAGAAGGACTGCAAGCGGAGGTCTCCTCCCTGCTGAGTCGAGGCGCGGCAGTGGAGGTAGACCCGCAGGACGCCCACCAGGGTCTTACTCCCTTACATCTTAGTGCCAAAGAAGTCAGGCGGGCGTGCCGTCCCATTTTGGATCTGGGTGTTTGAAGAGATGATTTTCCAAACGGCAGTATGGATGCTGCCCACAAAGCAGCTCCTCGGATTGTGTCAGGCGGGAGATTGGATATCCTCCATAGACCTGACAGATGCGTACTTCACGTGCCGATAGTGCCGGAAAACACAGGAGGTTCTGCGCTTCGCAGTGGGATGAGGGAATTACGGGTCCTGCGTCACCCCTTGGGTACGCACTTCGCCGCCCTCGCACTTTTTCAAGTGCCGTGGAGGCAGCACTGGAGCCGACTCAGACGCGGCAGGGTTAAGATTTTAACCTACATAGACGACGGGTTAATTTGGCCTCATCCAGGGAAGTGGCACGGACGTGGAGTCATATACGCACAGGGTCCTGTCCCACATACAGCGTCTGTGGCTTTGTGGTAAACAGGGGGAAAAAAATCTTTTAAAAAACGGGAATGATGGCGGCGGCTCATGCTGTGGTTGCGCTAGGCCTTCTCCACATGAGGATTTTCAGGGTGAGTTCTCACGCCTCAGGCTTCACCCCTCCCGGGACGGGGGAGGTGATCTGGGTTCAAAAAAATCTTTTAAAAAACAAAGAAAATGTATGATTAAACTCATAATCATCCAAATCAATATCAGTGGATTTATCCTCTATCCTGGGAAAAAAACAAAAACAAAAAAAGTAAATACATAAACAAAAAACAACAAATGTAAACAAAAAACAAAAATAAAAACAAACAAAAACTATTGGACCCAGTAGAACTCAGCAGATTCAGTCAAAACACAGAGAAAAACAAGCTGAGTCTAAATTAGAAGCTAATTTCACTTTTCTTACTCTATACTTTTATTCTAATGCTAATTTTTTACACTACACTTATTTCACTGTATTATTATCACTTTTCAATCTTACACTGTGTACTTTACTTTTATTGATTCACTATAGTTTAAAAACTATTCTAATCTATTTACAAATATGTTTGCATATTTGCTTTTATCGAGCCAAATTCTTAAACATACATTACATTTTAATCTAATAAATCTCTCTGTGGTATTATACTTTCATTATCAGTGGCATATTGTTAGTGGGATTTTGCTCTATGTCTATTCTACATTCTCAGGAATAAAACTGTGAACACAGTAAGACAAATGGTTAACATGAACATTATTATGGCGGTCAGTTATCCAAATACATTTGTTGAACCAGGAAGTGCTGTCACTTCCTCCTCTCAGGCAGTTTGGGATGAATGTACATCTTTAATCAAATTAGTATTATCCTTACAAGATCTAATTTATTTGAGCAGGTTTGGGGTTGGGGTCAGTTATTCTACAATGGTGTTTGATTCTCTAATCTGTGCTGACAAATCGACAGCTTTTAACTTCTCAAAGATCAAAATGCTTTTGAATGCTTTTGAATCTCTGTTGGTTGTAATCTATCTCATTCATCTAGGCTATACTCATGAACTTTTTGCATTGTCAACATTCACAGATGTTTGAACACAAGTTAATTTGACAAGTATCTAATAAAACTGTACATACAACTGTAAGTAACTTTATTTACATCTGAAGTAAATGCTTGTGAAATGGTCCCTTTACCATTTGATGTTAGCACTGGCTAGAAATAATCTATTTTATGGTTGATGCATTTATCTATTTCTATTTTTACTCTATTGTGACTCTAAAGCTTGGTTGCAGCTTGAGCCAAGGCATATTTCTAGTTTGTGACTTCTGTCACTTTTAATATCTACTAAAACGCTACAATACCCATACTTTATCATTTTAACAGTTGCTCAGTCTCCCAGACTAAAAAGTCAAAGTTTTTGTCTGTCAGATGTCTGAAAACTTTACATGCATTGCATTTGGTCACAGTTGTGGTACTGGTTGTAGCAATAGCATTGGCAATAGACGTTTTTCATTGGCTGGTTCTTGTTCTGCAAATGTCTGTGTCCAATAGATCATCAGATGTCCAGAAGCTAGGGACAAACAAAAACAAAAGAAAGAATCTTGAGTATCTTTCTCATTTAGCACTCATCAATGTATGATTTCAAAAATATAAACATCACTCCCCGGTTTTTCTCTCCAAGGTCCTCAGATCCTCAGGTCCTCAGAGTCCTCAGGTCCTCTGAGGGTGAGTCTCAGTCGTCATCAGGTCAGGTCATATTTCGAGAGATATCATCTTGGACATCAGTAGGGTCCAAGCCATGGTTTTGGTCTCTCCAGATATACATCAGGATCTCCAGATACAGTCTTCTCACTTGAAGCATGTTATGGTCAGTTCCTGGCATCGGACCATTCTAATCATTTGGTCGATACATTTGCCTTCGTTCCCAGCGTCTGAAACTCCGTTCTCCGCACTTTTGGTACATCGCACAAAGGGCCTCTTGTTCAGCGATGGCCTTGGCCACCATCTGCAGGTGCGTTATCTCAAAAGTACTCACGGAGTGTTCTTTCTTATCATCTCGAAGGTCTTTTGGTGCGCTTAATGTATCTCTCCCAAACTTTCCCGTCTGCAGCCGCGTATGACTCATCTCTCTTGTGACGAATGCTCATTGTTCTGTCTGACACACCTCCAGTATAAGATCATCAACGCGCTGGTTGAGGAAAACAGAGAGACACGGCGTCACTGGACCCGTTTCTGTCTGGCTCCTTTTCTGCGCAGAAATGTCATTTTTGTACTCATCACTTCTGTAAATAAACTGCACAAAAGGACAAGTTTGTTTCCTCTCGGAATTATTTCATTTGAAGCATCAGAATTCCCATAACAAGCACATCAGGTAATTTGAGATGCACTTCTGGTCAATGGTGCAGTGTCACAGTTCCTGTACACAGCTTGTTATGCAATAGTTACTCTCTATGGTTAAGTCATTTGGATTCTACTGTAACACAATTTCTATTCATGCTGTTGCTAATGTCCCTCAGACAAAAGCAAGCGCAATGATTTAGTTCACTTCTCTAATTTGTGTTTTTATCAGAATCAATGTAATTACTTCACACAGCACAAAATCAACAAATCAAAAATGTCAAGACAGGCCAATTAAGTCCATGACAATATAGAATTCAAATGAACATTTCTGGTCTCAAAACATACTGATTCAAATAAAGATTGAAGTGATAGACGATTAAAAATATTTGTTTACATTGGAGTAAACTTTTAAAATGCTTTTTTCTGTTCTGCTTTTTCATGTATCTATATGTAAATGTGAATGTGTGAGTGTGTGAATGTATGTTTGTGTGTGTGTGTGTGTGTGTGGATGTATGTAGGGTGTGAATTTTGGGGTTGTGTCTCCAGACTCCTCGAACCACCTGCATTAGAAGGTCACACTGGCTCGATGTAAACAAGCAAAGTGGGCACACTTTCAGATTGCAAAACAACTCACCCACCACTGCCTACAGAAAACCCCCACTTTGTGGCCCCGGTCTCACTGCCACCTACGACCATCGGTCTGTAGTGGGGGAGGGGCACACGGAGGTAGCTATGTCGCCTTTACGATCTGCGGCTGGTTGGATGGTGTCTACTCTGGGCCACTGTTCTGATCCCTCAGTGTCCAGTCCAGCAGTGACCCTGTACAGTGTGGCAGAGTCTGAAAAACAATCCTTGAGACGGCCAATTTAAAAAACAACAGATATCAGTATGTGAATGAGATTGTTTTTCTCTCTAAAGTCTAAACAATTTTGGAGCGCTCTTGGCTTTCCAACATGCGCTATATAAATAAAGATTACTTATTATCTTACTAATGTGAAACTTTTTAAAACCAGAAACTCTCTTAATAAAAAAAAACAAGACTCAAACCGCACCTTCAAACTTTAAAATATGTATTATGTACTTTTGTACTGTGTGTTTAATTATCTATGCGTTCTTGGGTTTCACTTTATGGAATTTCCCTTTTACACTTGAACATTTATATTAGCATATATTCTACTAATTTAAAATAATTGCAGCATTTTTCAAATGAAGTCAATATGAATTGGAGCACATTTCAGAGCTCTCTGTGCTGTGGCATCAGCAACAGGAACAAGGTCAGGTGCATAGTCAAAACAAAAAAGTCACCGCTTGCAATGTGAATTGGGTGAATTGGGTAGAGTTTAACTCAATATAATACTTTTACAGCTAATCCTAATTCCCTCTTTCTTTTTAGACGAAGTCTATGATCAATAATCACTTTTAACACAGATTCTAATTTAAATGTTTGAAAAACGGCTTTTGTAACTAAAATACATGAAAAAACTCTCACAAACAGCTATGAAATATATCAGATACAATAATGGACTTAAAAAATAAGCAGCAGATTTAAAAAGAAAAGCAAAGCTTTTTTGTACTAATCTTTGGTTTCAAAAACATATAATATTCAAAACTTATTCACTAATGGGGTTTAAAAACGTTTAACTGTGTCATAACACAATGTTCAATGGCAAATTTCGCAAATTTAACGGAATAACAACTATGAAAAGCCAAAATGCTAAACGCAGTAGCTCTCCTTTAAATCAGAGTCCTGTCACACAGACGCGCACACACACAGGCAGAAAGTAGTGTTTTAGCAAAAATGCAAAAACAGAAAGAAGAAGAACTTTCAAGATTACTTTTTTAAGCAAATATAACTGATGTTGTAGTTTATACTTTTGTCATCCAAGTCTAGAAATGATCACTTTCCACACTTGTAACAAAAGGCACTCTTGTCTTTAACGTTTACGCTTCTATTTTATCGAGGTAGCAAACTAATTTAAACTCAAAATCTCTTTCTAAAAAACAAAAACAACTGTTGGATACAACCCTCTCATAGCTCAACTGTAGATAAAACTCGGCAAAAATGTAAATATCTCACAAAAGCTCTCATAGCTCAACTGTAGATAAAACTCTGCATTCTCCGGTGAACTCCGTTCACGCCAAAAAAACAAACTAAAAAACAAAAACTCCCCTTTTCTGTCTGTAATTTAAACCGTGATCACTGAATGTAACATATTGTTGCTTATGTACTTTTGTCATTTATCAGCCTGAAACTTGTCAATTTCAGAGCTTTTGTAACAAAGGCCTCTTTAACACATTTCCCTTTTTATTGCTTTTATGTTTACACCATGGTTTCACTTTTGGATCCTACACTTTATGGATCCTTCACTTATGGCCTATACACTTATGGTTCTACGTCATGGTGCTACGTCCCTTAGGACTTCGCTAGTGGGATATCACTCGTGACCCCCAGGTCACACGCCAGAGAGACCAAAATAATTTGCTCCAATCACCAGCCACCCTCCTCTATAAATGCCCCTGCACAAGGCCGCACCCCCTCTTTCACTCTGGCGCCGTTTGAGATCTACCACAGTACTTACTTCATTCAGAGATGTCTTCCTTGTTCGTCCGAGATCCCTTCGCCCTCCGGCGTCGGACGTCGTCGCTGGTTCCAGACGGTGGAGGACTTCACCTCTGTGGGTGCCACCACTCGAGGAAGGAGGAGGATGCAACCCACGTTGTGCCCGCGGATGGACCCGTTCGTCCATTACGCGACACGTGAGTGGCCTAAGCCCCTAGCAGCCAAGAGGCCTGCTCTGGGGTACGACATATACTGCAGCGGGCAGGACTGGTCCTGGACCGGTGATCGAGGATTCAGTCCGCATGGCCCTGCAGCCCTCCGCATCCGTGTGGCCCGGCACCAGACCTCTCCTTCCCTCCGAGCGGGACAGGATCTCTTGCCGATGCTGGATAGATATTATGCCAATGCGGCACAGGTCGTCACATTGGCTAACAACATGACTTTCATCACGGGGGCCCTGAATAGGTCGCTCTCCTCTGGCCAGGCGCTCAGTGGAGACCTCCTGTCACAGGCGAGGACCACCTCAGCGGCGATCCTGCGCATGTGCCAGACGCTAGCCGTGGATGGTGGCCCGGACACCGAGGATTCAGTCCGTATGGCCCTGCAGCCCTCCGCATCCGTGTGGCCCGGCACCAGACCTCTCCTTCCCTCCGAGCGGGACAGGACGTCTTTGGCTATGCTGGATAGATGTTACGCCAATGCGGCACAGGTCGTTGCTGTGGCGAATAACATGGCCTTCATCACGGGGGCCCTGGATAGGTCGCTCTCTTCTGGCCAGGCGCTCAGTGGAGACACCTTATCACAGGCGAGGACCACTTCAGCGGCGATCCTGCGCATGTGCCAGGCGCTAGTTGTTGATGGCGGTCGGGGCCAGGCACCTTTGGCTTGGGCTTGCTAACATCAGAGAGGCTGAGAAGAGGCAGCTGCTGGACCTGCCTGTTTCTCAGACGTCCCTCTTCGGCCCGGACATGTAGACCCTGGTGGCTAGACTGGAGACCGCAGCCAAGGACTCGGCTAGCCTAGCCCAGCACCTAGCGCCGAGGCGCGAGGCCCGCCCACCAGCGCGGAGCCGGGACAGAGGCAGGGAGCGTTCGCCCGGGAGGCGCCCTGACCCATATCCACGCTCCGTGGCCTATCGTCCCCCCTCGACGAGGCCCCCGGGTCCAGACAGACCCACGGGAGGCTCGCGGGACCAACGCACCCACCGGGTGGGAAGAATTCTTTCAATAAAGGCCGACCGGCATTTCATCATTACTCGCTGTCTGAGTCTCATTTGGGGGTATGTAACATGTCAAATAATCTTGTGAATTCTGATTGTGTTACTTCTCGAGCACATAACGTTGCTTCGCTAGGCCTGCAGCCCCCAGAGCAGGGTTTGCAGTGCGCTACGCGAACTACGAGCTCCGGTTCACCGGTTCAGGCTATGCCCTCCCAGAGAGAGGTCAGGCGGAGGGATCTGGTGAGTAGTGATGTGTGTGCTTTGGCCGAACGCGTGTTAGCATCTCTGAGCTACAAGTCTAACACGGGGTTTCCCACTCCAGGGGCTCGCCCCCCCCCTCCATGAGGCAAGAGCCAGGGGGGGGCACAGCAGCCGAGTCACGTGGGATGAGCAGTCCCGTACTTATGACGTCGGGCCTGCAGGACACGTGACCGCCCCCGGCGCTCACGGTGTGACGCAGGGGGCCCCCCGGCCCTTTCGTCCACCCCCCCTCCCTGCTAGGAACACCAGGAGAGGGCGGGGCCGTGACGTCTCGTGTTCCAGCTCCCGTTCCGCCCCTCACAGACTTCTACAACATCTGGAGGGAGCAAGGTTTGCTGACAGATCTATGGCTGCAGAAAACATTGCGCAGGGGTTACGCACTGCAATTCTTCCGAAAGCCACCACCATTCCGAGGCATACGGGCAGTACGCTCTCAGGTACGGGGATCAGTAGAGGCACTGCAAGCGGAGGTCTCCTCTCTGCTGAGTCGAGGCGCAGCAGTGGAGGTAGACCCGCAGGACGCCACCAGGGGGCTGTACTCCCCTTACTTCTTAGTGCCAAAGAAGTCAGGCGGGGTGCGTCCCATTTTGGATCTGCGCGTGTTGAACGGGTGCATTTCCAAACGGCAGTTTCGGATGCTGCCCACAAAGCAGCTCCTCGAGTGTGTCAGGCAGGGAGATTGGAGGTCCTCCATAGACCTGACAGATGCGTACTTCCACGTGCCGATAGTGCCGGAACATAGTGCCGATAGTGCAGGAGGTTCTGCGCTTCGCAGTGGGAGAGAGGAATTACGAGTACTGCCGTCTCCCCCTTGGCTACGCACTCGCGCCTCGGACTTTTTCCAAATGCGTGGAGGCAGCACTGGAGCCGCTCAGACGCGCAGGGGTAAGAATTTTAACTTACATAGACGACTGGTTAATTCTGGCCTCATCCAGGGAAGTGGCCGTGAGCCACACGCACTGGGTCCTGTCCCACATACAGCGTCTGGGCTTTGTGGTAAACAGGGAGAAAAGCAAGCTGCAGCCAGCTCAACGCATGATTTATCTCGGTCTGCAGTTAGACTCTGTGACATTCCGTGCTGCATTGTCCGTGGACAGACGGATGAACATTACCCGTCTGGCCAGGGAGGTTCTGGCGGGCCCCAGAGTCCCCGCTCGGCGCCTCAGGTCCCTGCTGGGAATGATGGCGGCGGCTCCTGCTGTGGTGCGGCTAGGCCTTCTCCACATGAGGAATTTTCAGAGGTGGTTCTCACGCCTCAGGCTTCACCCCTCCCGGGACGGGGGGAGGCTGATCTGGGTTCCCCAAGTGGCAGCATTGGACATCAGGTTCTGGCTCACTCCGGGTCTATTGCGGGACGGAGTGACTCTGGCCTGCGCCGTGTCTCACGTGGAGGTGTTCACGGACGCGTCGCTCGAAGGATGGGGCGGGGTCCTCGGCCAGAGCTCTGTAGGAGGCTGCTGGTCGGACTCAGCCCGTCACATCAACCTGCTGGAGATGGAGGCAGTGCACAGGGTACTGCTGCACTTTGCTCCTCAGCTGCAGGGGAGACACGTGATGGTGCGCTCAGACAACACCACAGTGGTCTCCTATCTGAACAGGCAGGGGGGCACCAGGTCCCCCGCTCTCCATCGCATGGCGACGGTGACGCTGCTGTGGGCGGCGCTTCACCTGATGTCTCTCAGGGCGCGCCACGTCCCGGGGGTCCGGAACGTGGGGGCCGACAGGATGTCCAGGGGGGGCCCACTCCAGGACGAGTGGGGCCTGGCCCCACGGGTAGCTGCGGAGATCTGGCGGAGGTTCGGCCTTCCAGTGGTCGACCTTTTCGCCAGTGCAGAAAACGCACAGTGCCCGTCCTGGTTCGCCTTAAGGGCCGCGGACGAGCCGCCCTTAGGCGTGGACGCTCTGGCTCACTACCCCTGGCCAGGGGGCCTGCTGTACGCTTCCCCACCAGTGCGTCTCCTGCCGGTCCTGCTGCGGAGGATCGAACAGGAGAGGAGGTCGGTGATCCTGGTGGCTCCGGACAGTCCGCATGCCCGGTGGTTCCCCTTCCTGAGGGGCATGGCGGTGATGGAGCCCTGGGCCCTCCCGGACGAGCCGGGGGCTCTAGTCCAGGGGGGAGGAGCCCTGTTTTCACGCCCGATAATCGGCCGCAGGCTCTGGGTTTGGAGGCTGAGAGGCGGAACCTCGTAGACCTGGGTCTTCCCCCTGCGGTGGTGGAGACCACTCAGGGGGCGAGGGCGCCGTCCACTGTGAGGGCCTACGCCACGAGGTGGGGGCTCTTCAGCAACTGGTGCGGTTTCCGTTCCTGGGATCCCAGGCGTTGCCCGCTGGAGGGAGTCCTGGGATTCCTACAGGAGCTCTTTGACAAGGAGAGGGCTGTCGCCACCTTGGCGGTGTTCGCGGCAGCCATTACTTCGGGTCACGACGGATTCGGGGGGTTCACAGCCCGCTCTCATCCGTTGGTTAAACGTTTTCTGCGGGGGGCGCGCAGGAGGAGGCCCCCGCTCCAGAGAACGCCCCCGGTTTGGGACCTCAGGGTGGTCCTTAGGGGGCTGTCGGGTCCGCCTTTTGAACCGGCGGCGGAGGCGAGTCCTGAGTGTGTCGCTTTAAGACGGCCCTCTTGTTGGCGTTGGCGTCTGCTAAGAGGGCGGGCAACTTGTGTGCGCTCTCTGTCCATGCGTCTTGCCTGTCCTTGGAGAGGGCGACGGCATGGTGGAATTGTGGCCCAATCCGGCTTTTCTCCCCAAGGTCATCACGTCGGCCTTTAGGTCGAGAGTCATCAGGATTAGGGCTTTCTATCCGCCACCGCATGCCTCCCCCGAGGAGGAGCGGCGGCACCTTCTGTGTCCTGTCAGAATGCATTACCTGGCCATGACGTCGTCATTCAGGTTGGGTGGTCAGCTGTTTGTGTGTCTGGGCCCCAAGAACAGGGGCGCCCCGCTGTCGGCTCAGCGGCTGGCGCACTGGGTCGCCACGGCTGTGCGGCGGCCGTATCAGACGCAGGGTCTGGCCCTCCCGGTGGGCTTCAGGTCGCATTCCACGCGTGGGGTGGCGGCCTCTACGGCCCTTCTCAGGGGGGCGTCGGTCGAGGACGTCTGCCGTGCGGCTTCTTGGGCGTCGTCCTCCTCTTTCGTCCGGTCTTATCTTTTGGATGTGTCGGACCGGTCGGTGGCCCATTCCGTGCTGAGTGCAGCGGACTGAGTTAGACCGTTAGGTCCCTCCTCTGAGGGGGCCTTCGGTTTACTTTCCGCCCTGGTTCAGGAGCTCTTGGGAGAGGCATCCTACAGGTGCGGTACATATATGTGTGTTTGGTCGGTCAGGTAGTCCACGTCAGGAGCCCTTGGGAGAGGCGTCCTGTGACTACGGATGACCTACATCTGTGTTAAGTGGGGGTATCCTTGGTAGGAGTGGCCCTGTAACACGGATTGTTTCTTTTGCCCTGAGTCCTCTCACTGTGTGAGGGTCTTGCTCGGGCGGAGCTCCAATCACCCTTCGCTGGCCTGCTGGGAGTACATGTTCCTACGGCCTCCGCGTTGTGTCCCACTAGCGAAGTCCTAAGGGACGTAGCACCATGACGTAGACTTAATAGTTACCTAATGTAACTTAAGTTCTACGAATAGGTGCGTAGTCCCTTAGCTACGAGCCCATCAGGCCAGCCCGGCTTGGCAGAGTTCAAGAGGGGGTGCGGCCTTGTGCAGGGGCATTTATAGAGGAGGGTGGCTGGTGATTGGAGCAAATTATTTTGGTCTCTCTGGCGTGTGACCTGGGGGTCACGAGTGATATCCCACTAGCGAAGTCCTAAGGGACTACGCACCTATTCGTAGAACTTAAGTAACATTAGGTAACTATTAAATCCTTCACTTAATGGCCAACACTTATCCAGGTAGCGAACCTGTTTTTAATCTAATCTGATCTATAGATATATGACATTTGGCAGACCTCAAAACAGACCATAATTTAGTTCACTCAATTAGCAGACTTTGAATAAACAGGTGTCCGCTCTTACCTTTTGTCGAACAGGGCCCAGGCACAGTCAAAAGTTCACCAAATATCAGCTTTTCCACGTCCAACCGGGTCTCCCAGATCATGAACCAGCGCTCACTAGTACCGGGAACTAGTTTCCATCGGCAGAGACCAATCGCAAGTCAGAAATCCCCGGAATGTGGACATGGGAAAACAATTTTAAACGCTTAGTCAGTCCAAAAAACAGGACACAAAAAAATATAGTGAGAGAGCAAAAAAAGTCCCGGAGCCGGTCGCCTCTCCAGGCCCCCGATACTCTCAGCTCTCCCACGCCGAGAAAAAGAACCAAAGAAAACTCCCTCAAAACAATCCAAAGAACACACACTGAGCCGCGCATTCTCCACCAAATCTGTCAGGGATGAGGCAGACAGAGACGGATCGTGGTGCGCCAAACTCTGGAAGTTTATTAAGTTTCTCTCAAGTTCCAGTTGTTTCAATTGTTTCTTTCTCCCAGACAGAATGGAGTCAGTACACAGTTTATATAGTCATTGTCACGTCACAGATCGAAAGACGTACGTGTCACACAGAGACAGTCACATCATAGTCAAAATAATCAGAGTCCTTGTAGAGTCCTGCACGTAGGCCATATTGCTATCTAATATTAACAACTTCAAATGCACAACTTTCGCAAGTGAACTTAATGGACCCTTAATGTTTTCTAGACTATGTGTTTTAAACTTTTTGCACAACTTGCTGTTTTATAGAAAAATTATGGAACAAATACACAATGTGTGTTTGATCCATGAATAGACCAGTTGGTTAAATTAGAAAGTGTATTTTAACAATTCTCCTCATCATACTGTACACATTTTTACATCATGATCAAAGACAATGTTGGAAAGCACTATGCCCCAGCCGTTGTTGTCACCAGCCGTGCCTTTGATGGTCTGTCTACAGAACAGCCCCACACTTTGTGAATGATACATTGAAAGCTTTATGTTAAAGTAAAGAGCAAATCACTCCTCTGCTTTCATTCAGTTTCCCACTGCACTGATGAACAACTGGCAGGTTCTCGGTTCACTTTTTAGGACCCAGTGAGCCCCCATGATCTTCTTTTTAGAGTAAATAGATTACTTTCCAATTGCATTCAATTCAGGGCTCCATTGGCCATGGATGACTTGATGCATTTGAAGAGAAATCCAGTAGATGGCAGTCCATGGACATCTTTTTTTCCACACCAATGAGTGCAATATTGTGTCTATATTGAGCATTACTGGTTTGTTTTGTATTGAATATTGTGGAATAACTAGTCCTTGTCCTATAATATGAGTTTTATTCATCAAACCTTGAAACAATATTTGCTTTATTTTCTGTCCAAAGTCCAGCCCATGGGCAAATTGTGGCCCAAACTGTAACTTTATGGAGCTCTCTGTCTTGCTAACCCAAAGTAGCCCTTGGATCATCCAACCAACTTGAAACCTGCCAATAAATCTCTTAACCGCTTGAACCCAGTTGTTTATTGACTATACTGACATTTGTATTTGATTGTGACACAAAATTCGGTGGCTCTTTTTTACCTTGTCCGTCACTTGAGGTCAAGTGCTGACCTCACCCGTAGTGTGCTTGCCTTATTGCAAAATTTGTAGCCAAATATGTTGGTGGAAACAACCTATAGCAACCAAAGAGCCTGTTACAGTCTATGGTCTCTACTCACTTGTGCTACTTGCGAGCAGAACCAAAATGTGATGGTCTTATCTGGATTCATCGAGACACTATCATGATAAAACACCTGGATTATGTAGCACATTAAACACCTGTATGAGGCATGGGTAAAGAGTAAGTAAAACTTTCCCATGAGCACTCAATTAGGCTTCATAGAACATCGACATTAACATCGTCCATTCCTTATACAGTCTATGGACCAACCGCAACTAAGTGTGTACCATGTCATTAAAGCATACAAGTTAAGTAATTGAAACAATAAAAAAATATGTTAACACAAGACAATATGTTTGTAAAAAGTGTATTTAATTTTGTAATTTTGTATTAACAGGAAAGCAGGACAAAAATGTTTAATCCATTCCTCACTGGCATTTGTATGTGTCTGTACTACTAAGCTGCGGATTATGCAGAGGTTTTTAATGGCTTGAGATTTGAGTGCTGAATTACATAAATATAATAAAAAATGAAAACATTGTGGTTTTTTTTTTGATAAATGGCTTAAAAAGGTCAGATTATATTGTACTTATGAATTGCTATCTTAATCAGGGTCATTAATAAAGATCTTTGCAGTCAATTAATCTCTGGACTTTAATTATTTTGTCTTATTATTCATGTAGCTATCTAAACTTAATTAACATTAGAATCTCCTTGACCCTTGACCATGTGTTCAAAGTGTGAGGCATGTCCTGATAAGGTTTGCCCTTTTGGGTTAATATAAGTATTAATTTCAAACTTCTATTTCTCATTCAGCAGAACGAAATACAGTTTGACAAATACAAGACAAAAGTCTAGCTACAAGTCAATTGAGTAGTCAAATACAGAGGAGATGAAAGAGCCAAGGAAAAAACTGAAGTAGATTGTTTGACTTTAAAGACAACTTTATGGCCCTGACATCCAAACATCAACTGAGCTTGACTATTCTTCCAGTTCATTTGTGCCCTTCATAAAGGTCTTCCTCTGCTGTCACGCAGATTCTACAGTGATGTTTGGTGAGAGAGCAGAGCAGAGCACCACCAAGTACGTGTGTGTTTTTCTGTTAGGCAGGATTGCACAAAAACTGGACATATTGAGCCAAATTGTGTGTAGATGGGATGTGGTGTAGGAAGACTTGAGACGATCTCTGGTGGCTTTGGTCTGGCGAGTGACTGACAGCTGACAGAGATTTGTTTATAAGAAACTTGAGTTGTTTCCCTTTAGCTGCATTCTCCTCCCCTCTCCTTTATTTTTGTATCATTATAAATAATAATAAGGCCTATTATGATACAGGTACCCAGCTGTTGTAAACTGTAGACAAGGTGATTATTATGGTTACAAATAGCTATTGTCATGAATAAAAATAAATGTGCACTTAATTTATTCCCGTAGGGAACTTTTTCATGGATGACATGGACTTTACTGTGATGTCATGAGACTTTGCTCTGGTGTGTGCATATGAGAGGGGAACAGCAGCATTATGTTTTTGATTCATTTGGGATTATTTCTCATGTTCTTGAGTTGTGTACAAGTTGATTTAATGTCATGGTCTTTAAAGAGCAATGCCTCATGGTCTATTATGGCGCCTGATGACACACGTCCGGTTTTGGGAGCTTGCAGTTTTAGAGGAGGACCCCGTCACGTGGCTTCAAAGGAAAAGGGGACTATAATCTTAGGTATCCGGACTTAACCCACACGAATGCACAAAGAGCCTTGCGGACTAAATCCGAAAGCATTAGAGA